>JAOXJP010145439.1:0-13246 GCA_025762735.1 Platanus orientalis | reverse complement strand
ATAAAGTCCTACTGCATGACCACTACATGTACTTCATTGTTTTGTGCATGGATATTGACAATACATAAGACCTAACAAACCCTAGTGCACTAATAGGGCTAGAAAAATCAAGCCCGAAAAACAAAGAGGAGTTGAATGACTAGCCTAAATAAAGAGAGAGAAAGGGCCATACAAATGTCCATGAAAAGACTGTCAAGGTACTTGACAGAGAAAATAGTCGAGATGTATCTTGCTGAGTGTAGTACATAAGAGTTACCCTATGAGCATGAAGCCATAGGAGTTGAACAATTGAGAATGGCCCCTACTAAATTAGATGATTTAGAGGCCAAAGTCCAAAATGATTTGAGAGAAGTGAATTTGGGTACCACAGAGGACCCACGAGTAACGTATGTTAGTACCAAGCTTGAGGCATTAGAATTCGAGAAGATTACAACAGTCCTAAAGCAATACAGAGATTGCTTTGCTTAGGACTACTCAAAAATGCCCGGACTAGACAGAAGGCTTGTCGAGCATCGACTGCCTATGAAGGATGGCTACTTTCCCTTTCAACAACCACTTCGACGAATGACCAATGGGGTAATCTTGAAGGTCAAGGAGGAAATTGAAAGGTTACTGATGGTAGGGTTCATCCGCCTTACCAGGAATGTCGAATGGCTCTTGAACATAGTACCTGTTGTAAAAAAGAATGACAAACTGTGAATTTGCATTGACTTTCAAAATTTCAATACTGCCACTCCGAAAGATGAATATCCTATGCTTGTGGCTGAGTTGTTAGTCAATGGGGCAGCATGACATCAAATATTATATTTTATGGATGGACATTCTAGATGTAACTAAATTTTTATTGATGAAAAAGACACTCATAAAACAGATTTTCGATGTCCATGATCGATAGGTATGTTCGAAGGGGTAGTTATGCCCTTTGGCTTGAAAAATGATGGGGCAACATACTAGCGGGCCATGAATTATATTTTTCATGACATGATTGGAAAATTTATGAAGGTATATATCGACGACATAGTGGTGAAATCTCAAGATTTCGATAACCACTTACTTGATCTAGAGAAGGGATCAAGATGAGAAAACATCAACTAAAGATGAACCCCTTGAAATGCACATTTGGGTAAGCGCTGGTAATTTTTTGGGCTTCCTAGTACATTATCAAGGAATCGAGATAGACTAGAACAAAGTGAAGGCAATTATTTAGGCCCGACCACCTTCTATAAAGAAGGAAGTACAACAATTTCTTGGGCAAATTAATTTTCTTAGACGTTTTATTTCTTATGTGGTAGGGAAGACAAAAGTGTTCTCACCTATATTGTGAATGAGGGGGAACAAAAAATTCAAGTGGAAAGAAGAGCACCAACAAGCCTTCAAGAATATTAAAGAGTACTTGTCAAATCCACCAGTGTTGATGCCGCCGAGAAAAGACAAGCCTTTGAAGTTATACATTTCAGCTGTAGAAGACTCAATAGTAAGATTATTGGCTCAAGACAACGAAGAAGGGCACGAATAGTTAGTGTTCTACTTAAGTCGAGTCTTATAGAAGACCGAATGTAATTATCCTATGATAGAGAAACTAGTCTATCATTGTACTTTATATCAATAAAATTAAAACATTATCTTCTATCACATGTTGTGTATATCGTGGCTCTAACTAATGTAGTAAAATACATGTTTTCATGACCTATACTAAAAGGTAGAATCGGAAAATGGAGTCTCCCCCTCCTCGAGTTCGATCTTGTCTATGTCTCGTAGAAAGCAGTAAAGGGTTAGGCCTTGGTAGATTTCCTGGCCCCTACTACCCTGTTCAGACAAATAATGAGGATGATTGCATTACCCTCACTCCTTGACAACTGTCTTTTGATGGGTCTAAGACTAAAAGAGGATCCGGAGTAGGGATAGTAATCGTTTCCCCAAGAGGAAGAGTCATAGAACTAAGCTTTAGACTAGAAGGAGAATTCACCAACAATCAGGCTGATTATGAAGCCTTCGTTCGTGGGTTATTGATCCTAAACAACTTAGGAGAAAAGTTTCTCGAAGTCCTTGGGGATCATAGTTAGTAATTAACCAAGCTTCAGGAAACTATAATTGTATTAGCCCTACTTTGATACCTTATAGGGATAAAGTTGAGCAATTGTTCAAGGCATTCGACGATGTCACATTGAAGTGCATACCTTGAAGCCTCAACCACAACGCCAATTTGATGACACAAGTTGCTTTAGGATACAAAAAGGAGTCCTACCTCCCTTGAAGGAAATAATAACATTACAAGCCTACAGTTTGGATGTGAGAATTTGATATTAGAAGAAATCCTTAATATCAACATCATCACTCCCAACAATGGGAACGAAAAATAGGATGATTGGAAAAAACCAATCATTTGGTATTTACAAAAGCCCAATCGGGTAGGAAATAATTCTTTGAAACTCAAAGTCAGAGGATATATACTTTGGGGTGAACCTCTACAGTTTTTTAAACATGGGGCTGATGGTATGTTGCTCGAATGTCTGGGGACCGATGAAGCTAAGCTCGCAATGATAGAAGTTCACGAAGTAATCTATGGCGCACACCAGTTAGGCATAAAAATGAGGTGGTTGATCCGTCGATATGGCTATTTTTGGCCAACTATTTTACACAAGTGCATCAAATATGTCCAGGGTTGTGAAACTTATCAACAACATGGGCCGGTGCCCAGGGTAGGGGATGGGCTCTCGACATGATAGGAAAAGTCAGGCCAACCTCGATAAAGAAAAATTGATCATTTTGGTTGCCACAAACTATTTTACAAAGTGGGCAGAGTACAATCTATATCGAGATGTTAATGAGAGAGATGTAATATATTTTATAAAAGAAATGATAATACATTGATTTGGAATTCCCCAATCTATTACTGGAGACCAAGGGCTGTTATTCAATGGAGCTCGAATACGAGAATTTGTCTAAGATTATGGGTTCAAAATATTGAATTCCACCCCATATCACCCCCAGAAAAACGGATAAGCAAAGATAACCAACAAGATTATAAAAAATAACTTACGCAAGATGGTGGACAACGATGCTTCAAATTTGGATGATTTGCTATCTGATGCTGTCTAGGCATATCAAACATAAAAAAGATTGAGCACTGGGGCTACACCCTATGCACTAATGTATGGGCACGATGCGGTACTACCTTTAGAGATCACCGTGCAGTCTTTAATGGTGGTAAATCAGAATCAGTTGAGTAATATTGAATACCAAGAGGTCATGATGTCTGAAATGGATGATCTCATTGAGAGACAGCTCAAGGCTCTTAATTCCATTGTTTCTCTAAAGCAAAAAGTAGCTGAGGTGTACAACAGGAAAGTAAAAACTAAATCATTTCATGAAAGGGAATTGGTACGGAAAGTCATCTTGCCGAATAGGACTAAGGATCCTAGACTGGGTAAATGGTCCCCAACATGGGAATGACCATTTTTAGTAAGTGAAGTACTAGATGGCAATGCCTATAGATTAATGCGGGTCGAGCAACAAGAACATGTATGAAGTATTAATGGAAAATACCTAAAAAGGTATAAGCCCTTAATGTGGGAGAAAAAGTTAACCAATATAAAAAATATAAGTAAAAAAGTTACAAAAGACCATAACAAAAGTACAAAATAATTAGTCAAGAAGTTCATGAGAAAACATAAGTTAGCAAAGACTACTAGGTGTCAATGACCTGGTCACAATCTTTGAGCCCTGACTCACAAATCAACAGTTCAAGAATTAAGGGAATCTTATTCCATCGCCTTCTCAAGTTCCATGATGGAGTTCTGTAGATTTTCTTTTAACTTTCTGAGATGGGCCTCGATCTTCTCAATTTCAGCAACCTGGGCATTGATATTGTCCACCAAAGAGGTAAAATGTTTGGTAGTTGATGATTGTTGGGATAGTGGAGCATCGATTCGAACCCTTAATTCATGATCCCAAAACCTCTTTGGTATACCTCAACTGAAGTTGTTCACAAGGCTCGCTCTGGGAAGAAAGGGCTAAGGAAAGACTGACTCGTTGATCCACAAACAAATAGCCAGGATGTCGAAGCAATAAATTACTAAAATTAACAAATGTTGCATTGACTGTTGGATCTAAAAATACAGTCGATGGCCCAGTCGCGTAGCAAGATCGAAGCACCGCTAGAGCTTGGTGTAACTGATTTGGAGGCAACGGCGATGAAGATGAAGACTAAGAAGACCTTGTGATCCCTACGACTCCCGAAGTAAAAAAAACTTGGCTTGAGAAAGTAGTTGAGCCAAGCATCGATAGATTTTTTGAGAAGGCTAGACGTGAATAGTCTCCAACAATGATTCTGAAGAGAGAGGCTCAACTGGAATCTTCAAAGTCTCAGCCGTTGGTGCATAGAACAAGGTATCTTCAAGGCCTTTCGATGAAACCATTTATGAAGATTCTAGAACAGGAGAAGTCAAACTAGTAGAGGGTAGATCCAGGTCCATCACCCCAGCTGGTGATTCCTCACCAGAAGGGGTGTCATGGTCTCAAGATGGACCCACGATTTCCCCTTAATCAGGGGAATAACCTCTATTAGGATCTTTAGTTGTTGCCTCATCCTCTGCAGCTTGTCTTGAGGCTTCAGTTTTCTGTTTCTCAATATTAGCCTCTTCTTGTTTTCGTCTTTCTTCTTCTTCTTTTCTTTTTATTTCTTCCTCGAGCTCTTCCTCTTATATTTTTCTCTCTGCTTCCTCCGTGAATTGTCTTTCCTTTTCTTCATTTTTTCAACTTTTTCTCATCATCTTTTCTCTTTTATCTTCTTCTTTCTTTTTCTTCTCTTATTCACCTATTAATGTGACCTGGTGATTGGGTACCTATCACGCCCTGAAACCCGCACATAGAAATCAAGGTAATATTAGCGGAATCACATGTGTGCGGGTCTCGGAGTATGACATTGCTTTGTCCTTGCTAAAGGAGCTCTTACTTAACTTGTCTTACCAAATTGTAGCGTATATTATTTTTCCTCATTTCTTTTATCCCAATTACTTAACCTCAATTATCAACACATCGTAGTAGAAGCATAACCATAAAATAATATCCATTTAACACTTGCAGCGAAAAATCTCAGCATGCATTCTAAACTACGCAGCGCAAAGTATAACTAACATCCATACCGAACTACATTCTCCAAAATAAACAACATCATCACATAAGGCCTTCAAACATGCTAATAACAAAGCAGTCTCGAATGAAGCCACAAAATTTTCATATAAGTCATAACTCCATAATCCCTGTGTCATACATAAAGTGTGCTAGAAATAAAATAAACAAAAAAAAAAGTAGATAAATGGTCCTCTCATCCCACGAACCATCTCACAGAACTAAACCTGCCAAGGATCCTGTGCTACAGAACTCTATCTAAAAGGGTGTTAAAAAAAACATTGGTAAGTTATAAAGCCCGTGAGAGAACATACATAATTTCCCATAACATAAATTGAAGGTCACGAGTATAAAATGATACCAAATCAAAATAGATGGATATATATAAGAGTTAAACTACCTACAACATTGATTAGAATCTAATAAAGGTGCAGAAGTAATAAGCCAAATCAGCAAGTGTCTGTAATTGAAATCAATGATGTGTGGCTTGTAAGGAACTTGCAACATGTAATGTAAGTGCCTGATTTCAAATTACTCATAAATAAATAGGCTTTAACACCTCTCAAATAAGCTGCCTTAGCTAATAGATATCAAAGCTGAAGCATACTCATAGAAGCCTAATGTCACTCTTAACTCATGTTACCCATAAAGGGTTTCCAACAAATCACACCTCGGATCAAAACAACTCAACCTATGTAGGGTTCTTAAACCAAATGTCATCAAAACAACTTGTAACAAATCCAATAGGTTAGTCCATATAGGGCTTCTAATGAAATTGAAGTCATATAACCCATGTAGGGTCTCTAAAAAAATAGAAATCCTAAACATAACTGGTGGGCACCTAGTGCCATCTTCACCTATTGATGTGACCCAGTGATTAAGTACCTGAAATAAGTCATAATATTATCCTCACCTATTAATGTGACCCAGTGGTTGGATACCTGAAATGGGCTATAAGACCATCTTCACCTATTAATATGACCCAATGATTGGGTACCTAAAATGGGTCATAAGACCGTCTTCACCTATTAATGTGACCCGGTGATTGGGTACCTGAGCAAATCCTTGGAAACAGAATAGTGCTTATATATATATATATATATATAACGGAAGAAAGGTCCATGCAACAAAATCCAAAATCCATTGTGAAACCATGTAAAGCTCGTGTTTAAAACTCAACGAAAAATCACAGTTCATACTCACACCAAAACCCAATGATCGGAATTCCTCTTCAAACTCTCTAAACCGACAACAGAATATTCCCAACTAAGTCATGTGGATGCAATGATACTAATGTGGAGCTCATCGAATCAAGTGTAAGTAGAGATAATCAAGTGGAGAGCATAATAATAGCATTAATGAGAAAATAGCATATGAGATAGCATAACTAATAAAGCATGAAGCCAATTGAAGTAAGTACAGATTACCAACTGGCAATGATGATGTGAAAAAGAATCTCAACTATGGGGAAATCAAAACAACATCAAGCATATGAGGTAGGTATCATTTCGCCCTTTTAATTTCACAAGGATTCAACTTTCTTACATTCAATCATAGGGAGAAACTTAAGATTTCAATGAATTCATTATAGTAGCAAAGTATAAGAATTAAATCTCAACTAATACATAACAAATCGGAGTAGATTTACATTCACAAATAGACGGTTATACGTGTTTTTTGCTACTTTGGATCGATCCAAACTATTTGGATCGAAGTGGTTTGATCCTGGATGGATCCAAATTCTCTGTAATCCCTCTTAAAGTCTTGGGAATGTTACAGATGATTTTGGATCGTCTACCCATGACCTGAGAAGGTCCGTGGACCTTGGGAAACCTGACATGGGACCTTGATTCACCTTGACAACCATACAATATTTGATTTACCTTGTGTAGGCTTGGAATAGATCGTGAATCCTTCGGGATGACTCGCCGACTCCCGGAATGATTTCTTGAGGTTTCCTTAACACTTGATGATTATCTTCATGTAGCTTAGACTCAAGGACCACTTAGACTCTAGCATGACTCAGTTCATGCCCTTGTCTATACAAAACATGTATTTTACAGACTTATGAAATTTATAACATATTACATTTACATTAAGTAGTG
The DNA here is from genome assembly GCA_025762735.1 of Platanus orientalis. NCBI lineage: Eukaryota > Viridiplantae > Streptophyta > Magnoliopsida > Proteales > Platanaceae > Platanus > Platanus orientalis. The sequence continues at coordinate 6,011 of JAOXJP010145439.1, read as the reverse complement.
AAAGTGAAGATGAAAGTGAGTTGCAAGAAGCTTTTAACAAGCTCTTTGAAGAGAGCTCCTCCTTAGAAAAACTAGTCAAACAACTTAGAAAGGAAAATAAAGAATTATCTCTTAAATTAAGTAAGAAGAGTGACGACTACTCGAAAGATGTGGAGCTACTTGAAACTAATTCCAATCTTATAGATGAGAACCTTAGACTTATAGAAACAATCAAACAATTGAGGTCTAATTCTATAGGTTCCATGTTAAAAGAAGAAAATCAAGTCCTTAAGAGAAAAGTAAACTCTTTCGACTCAAGACTCAAAGATCTAGGATTAATTCTCAATGTAGAAAAAGAAAATAGAAAAGTAGAAAAGAGAAAACTCATTGAGGAAAAAAGAAATACTAGTGAAGAAGGTTCTAGAAGTAGAAAATCAAAGAAATGTTGGTACAAGTAATTCTAGAACACTTGAATTAGAAGAAAATGTCAAAATCCTTGAAATTGAAAAGAGTGAAGCATATGAGGATATACTTGATCTTGAAGGACAAGTTAATAACTTAAATGAAAAAAAATAGAGGGTTGAACTTAACTTGTGCCCAATTGACTAGGAAGTCTTTAAACTATCTCAACAAAATTAAAGAGCTTGAGGAAGATAAGAGAAAGTCAATTTCTATGATTATCTAAGGAAACTCTAAATTTTAAAAGATGTTAACCATGGGTAAAAAGAGTGGTGATAGAAGTGGACTTGGATACAACTCTTCAAGCACTTATACTCACAACAAGAATCAACCAAGTGCTTTTGTAAAAGGCAAAGGGAAGTCTCAAGCCCCTACTCAATCTCAAAAGAAAAATCTTCAGACAAATAGTGAGAGGAAACACCAAAAAGGAAAGAAGCATATCACATATAAAGACCAAGTCTCATCCCAAAACTTCAAGTGACTTAAGAACAAAATATGAGACAAGTACCTTATCAAAAGCAAAAAGCTTTGGATAATAGGTGTAATACTTCCTACAAAGGGAAGGGCATAGATACATCTCAAGCCTCAACTTCAAAATCTAAGATGTCCTATGGAAGGAAATCACACTCTTCTTTCAAGAATAATGACCCTACTTACAATGAAAGGAGAATAGATTCTAGGAAAAATAACTTCCAAGCCTCTACATCTAGAAACCCACCAATCACTTGCTATTATTGTGGCTTGATTGGTCATATGAAGGTGGATTGTAGAAAAAGGGTAAATGACTTAAAAGCTAAATCTTATCAACAAAATAGAATGATGTTAAGAAAAATCCTAGGAAAATAGCTTATTTTTAAAACGTTGAAAAAGAAAATCTTGAAAAGAAGAAGAAATTGACTCAATCCAAAATATTGCAAACAAAACAAGTTAAAATGCATTGTAGTCCACACCACTCTTAAGGTGGGTAATGCCTCAAATTGGTACATAGATGGTGGATGCTCATGGCATATGACAGAAGATAAATATCTCTTCTCTTACTCTATTCTTGGAAGGGAAGGAAATGTAACTTTTGGTGATGGGAATACCGCCAAGATTATGGGTAGATGTATTGTTGAAATACCCAAAGTCCCAACACTAAAAGATGTGCTCTTTGTGGATGGTCTAAAGCACAACCTCTAAGTATAAGTCAAATTTGTGACTTAGGATATGATGTTGGCTTCACAAAGGATGGTTGCCACATAAGAGACAAGGAAGGAGTTGTTGCCAAGGGTATTCATACCAGTGACAATTGCTACATCTTTGGGAATGGTGACCAAACACATGCCTCATCGCACAAAAAGATGAGACCAGCCTATGGCATCAAAGGCTTGGGTATGTAAACTATAGGAACTTGTCTAAACTAAGTAGGAAAGATTTAGTTCTTGGTATACCTAAGCTAGGTAGACAAGAAAGCCTAATTTGTGGTGACTGTCAACATGAAAAACAAGTTAGAGCTTCCCATAAGAAATTGACAGATATTGGCACCACAAGACCATTAGATTGAATTCATATGGATTTAGCTGAACCAACTAGAATTGAGAGCCTTGGTGGCAAAAGGTATTTTATAGTCATGGTAGATGATTTCTCAAGATATGCATGGGTATCATTTTTAAGAGAGAAATCTGAAGCATTTGATGAGTTCAAGAACCTTTGCATAAGATTGCAAATGGGAAAATAATTCACCATTAAGAAAATTCGTAGTGATCATGGAGGAGAGTTTGAAAATAACAAATTTGCAAACTTTTGCAATGAATGTGGGATCAAACATGAATTCTTTGCACTCAAAACATCCCAACAAAATGAGGTAGTGGAAAGAAAGAATAAGACTTTACAAGACATGACCACTATCATGCTCTTTAGTAAAGATTCCCAAGAGGTTTTGGGCTGAGACTGTAAACACTGCTTACTACATAAGCAAGAGGGTGCATTTAAGGCCAGGTACTTCAAAAACATTATATGAAATATGGAATGGAAAAAGGCCAAATGTGAAGTACTTCAAAATATTTTGAAGCACTTACTATATCTTGAGATATAGAGAAAACTTGGATAAGTTTGATTCCAAAAGTGATGAAGGAATCTTCCTTGGATATTCCACTAGAAGCAAGGCTTATAAAGTATTCAAGAGGACTTCTAGTATGGAAGAGTCTATAAATGTCATTATAAATGATCTACCTAAGATTCAAGCAAACAAGGAAGAAGATGGATTACCGGATCCTCAAGAAGAACCTAAATTCTTAGAAGATGTTCCCTCTCATGACTCCGAAGGTGAGTCTGAGAAAACAAATGATGATGAGGTGAGTCATCTCAAGGAAAAGAGACTAGTCAAAGGTCACTCATCAAAGAACATAATTGGAGATCCTAAAGAGGGTGTTAAACAAGAAAACAAATAGAAAATATTATTAGACACATTTGTTTTACATCCAAAATTGAGCCTAGAAAAGTAAAAGAAGCTCTTAATGATCCTGATTGGATCATGGCCATGCAAGAAGAGCTCAATCAATTCAAAAGAAATGATGTTTGGTATCTTGTGGAAAAACCAAATGACAAAAATATAATTGGTACCAAATAGATCTTTAAAAATAAGATGGATGAGCATGAAACCATAATACACAACAAAGTAAGATTAGTTGCTAAAGGATATGCTCAAATGGAAGGAATTGACTTCGAAGAAACCTTTGTCCCTGTGGCAAGGTTAGAATCAATTAGAATCCTTATATCCATTGTGTGTCATTTAAAATTTAAAGTATTTCAAATGGATGTCAAGAGTGTCTTCTTGAATGGTGTGCTCCAAAAAGAAGTCTATGTGGAGCAACCGGAAGGGTTTGTAGACCCTCATAAGTCTAATCATGTGTATAGGCTTAAAAAGGCACTATATGGTCTCAAATAAACCCCAAGAGCTTGGTATGAGAGACTAACAAAATTCCTTCTTGATAATCAATTTACTAGGAGAAGTGTTGACAAAACACTCTTCATAAAGAAGAAGGATGACTTCATACTCATTACACAAATTATGTTGATGATATAATATTTGGTGCAACATGAAAGGATATGACACACGAGTTTGCTCACACTATGAAGAGTGAGTTTGAGATGAGTATGGAAAGGGAATTGAAGTTCTTTCTAAGACTTCAAATTAGGTAAACCAAGGATGTTATATTTGTAAACCAATCCAAATTTGTCAAGGGCTTAGTATCTAGGTTTGGAATGATCACATCCAAACCTCTTCACACTCCCATCAGCACAAGTGAGAAAGTAAACAAAGATGTAGAGAGTAAAGATGTTGACACTAAGATGTATAGGAGCATGATAGGTAGTCTTCTCTATCTCACTACGAGTAGACCAGACCAGACATATCATTTAGTGTTGGTGTGTGTGCAAGACACCAGACTGCTCCAAAAGAGTCACACCTCAAAGCCATAAAACGAATTATAAGATATATTTGTGGGACTCTAAATCATGGACTATGGTATCCGTTTGATACCAGTAGTGTCATAGCCAGTTTCTCAGATGCAGACTAGGCCCGAAATGTAGATGATAGAAAAAGCACAAGTGGAGGGTACTTTTATGCTAGGAATTGCCTAGTATCTTAGCACAATAAGAAGCAAAACTTGGTATCCTTATCTACTGTTGAGGCCGAATACATTGCGGCAGGAAGCGGGTGCACTCAGCTTCTATGGATGAAGCAAATGATGAAAGACTATGATCTTGAACAATTAGTAATGGAATTACTTGTAGACAACAAGAGTACTATTCAAATTTCTAAGAACCCTGTTCAACATTCTCGTACTAAGCATATAGACATTAGACACCACTTCATTCGAGATCCAGTAGAAGGAGTGATTTCCCTTGAGTTTGTTGAAACTGAGAATCAATTAGCCGACATATTCACTAAACCACTTAATTCGAAGAGGTTCATGCACTTGAGAAGTGCAATTAGGATGTGTGAGATTTGAGCCTTAGAAGATGTTGAAGTGAAGAGGCAAAGAACTGATCAAATAAGGCAAATTTGGGCTGTTTCAGCACAGCCTATCTGGATCAATCTGCCCGGATCCATCCGGCATAGCTGGATTGATTAGACATGGCGGTTCTAATGGGAAATGAGCAGTCAGTTGGCTTCAAAAAGGGAAAAAATGCCCATTCCTTCTTATTTTTTCTTTGCTCCCTTAATTCTCCCTTGGTATTCCATTCCCATATCTCTTGTTCCATCACTTTGATGGTACCACCAAAGAGGATTGCTGACAAAGGAAAGGCCCCAGCTACGTCGAAGCTTCTGGTTCAAAAGCCTTCACGTTCGCCTTCAGTCAATTATGGGCTATTTCTTGATGCCTCCCGTCTCTCGAACTACAACCACTACTTTTTGAAGAGACTAATAGTGGTTGAGCGCCATGTTCACGAGAAGACCCTCTTTGACATGCTTGTAGGGTATGAGCTCGTGCATGGTGGATGGGAATCCCTTATGACGATTAAAGGGATTGTTCAAGAGGAGGTTGTTCGGGTGTTTTGGTCAAACATCCATGATTCGAGCCTTGACAACCTCACTTTTCACACTGAAGTATATGGAGTTCAGATGGCTATCGATCCATCAACACTATCCACCTTACTTGGGATAGCTAAGCCTATTGGCCAAGCGATGGCTTTCCCTCCCGAGGAGCTGGACAAGGCCGCCATATCGGAGGTGTTTGGTCGTGAGAGCACCATGTGGTTCGGGAAGCTTCAGGCTACTGAGTGCCACCTTGAGGTGAGGCTTCTCAATTTGATCTTCTTGCATAACCTCTTCCTGATGATGCACAACAACGACATGCTTGACACGATGGTGCATGTCATCTATTCCCTCTTTATGAAGGAGGTCGACATTGCGGCCTTCATGTGCCACGTGATCATTTCAGAGGTGAGAAATTCTAGTGTCTCTCGGCTGCTCCCCTATGGTGTGATGATTACACACCTTCTGGAGGTATGTGGGGTTTTATTCCCCAAGGAGGCTTCTACCCTTAAGCAGGGTGCCGAGATAGGCCAGTCCATTATTCGGTGAATGCTTTGAGAGGGAACAGACTCAAAGAAGAGGAAGATTTCTCCGATCCTCTAAGGCTGCAGTTTCACCACCTCCCGTACATACGGAGGTTCGCTAAGCACCATCAGCAACAACAGAGCTAGCTGTTCCTCCTCCTCCAGCTCCATTAGCTCCCGAGGGCTTGCCCCTAGTGCCCACATATGTACGAGAGACCTTGGATGGTCTTGAGGAATTATCAGGGCGTATTATTGGCCATCTCGAGAAGATGACAGATAAGCTCAACAATATTTAACTTAGAGTTGAGAGATTAGAGTGTATGATGGCTCCTCAGCTCCCTCACCATCCCAGTGTCCCGCTAGATCTACGGACACAAAGTGATGAGGATGAGGATGATGACGAGTGATTGTGAGGATGAGTGATTTATTTTATACATTTGTCAGCTCTCACATTTTGTAATCTCTAAAGTACTTGGAATTTTAAATATATAAATGAAAATTAACTTTTGTCTTGTGTTTCATTTTATATC
>JAOXJP010145428.1:0-13246 GCA_025762735.1 Platanus orientalis | reverse complement strand
TTCATAATTTTTATAATATTTCGAAGCATTCTAGTGAAATTTCTATTAATCCTCATGACGAATAATCCATCAAAATCAAAATTTTGAACCTTGGATAGGTCTAGAGTTCAAACCTGCATCTCAACATTATTATTTTTTTAATTCATGGGCCAGCCCGAAGCCTGGTCAATTAATGAGGGCCGGGGTTTGCCCACCCCTATAGGCCCAAACCCCGACCCGAGCCCGGTATATAATTATAGGGCCGGGCCTGGGCCTACCATGGCCCGGCCCGAGCTTGGCCCATGCCCACCCCTAACAGTCTCCCCCTTCAACTATCAACAATACCAAAAACCCCTTTGTTAGAATTATTTTGATTATAGAAGTTAGTCATGGTGTGATTTTACCATGATACCCATTAAAACTATTTTTTTTCTTCTTCTAATAAAACAAAAGTTAAAAAAACCCCCAAATTACCCTTAATGAAGTAAAACCCCCTGTTCATCCCACACTTCTTCTTTCCTCCTTACACTTGTTCGACAATCGATCACCTTTTCTCTGAAAACTCTGTCGCAGACCACTTTCTTGCTTTTTAAGCGGTGTCGTCAATCAATCTCTCTTTTTCTAAGCGGTGTCATCGATCACTCACACACTCTCTCTCTCTTTCTAAATGGTGTTGCTAACCACTCTCTCTCTAAGCTGTGTGGCCGATCACTCCCTCTCTTCCAAAACAGTGTCACCGACTACTCTTTTTCTAAAAACGTTGTCACCGACCACTCTTTGTCAGCTATTGTGAGTATGAACTCATTTTTTAAATTTATTTCTTTGGTTTTACATGATCTTGAGATTTTGGGGCCCGGTTTTAAGAATTTCAAGTCGTATTCGATTTTGAGGAATTTCGTTAGGGATTTTAGGGCACATTCAAACCCTAATTGATAAAGAATCAATTTTAGAATAAATGTTAGGGATTTTAGGGCCCACTCAAGCCCTAATTGATGAAGAACCTATTTTAGTGCTCAATTAAGTGAAATTCTCAACCCATCGGTTAGGGTTTTGAAGCATCAATGTTGTTCTCACATTGATGTCAAAGTTGGTTTCCAAACTATCAACCCACTTTTTTTTTGGGGGGGATTTTGAAGCATCAATGTTTACATTTTGACTTTGTTGAATTGATTCGTGAATGAGGGATGTATGATATTATTGTTTTAATTTGTTTGGAATAAAGGGGTTTTGAACTGAAAATTATAGTTATTAATTATTTATTTTTTATACACAAGTATTATTAGTTATTTAATTTTTATATACAAGTAATTGAATGAAATGTTTTTGATTTTTTTTTTCTTGTTCTTAAAAATTGGTTTCTTCTTAAGTATCTTATTCAAGATATGAATGCTTAGAATGCCACATGTAGGTGCGTTGATAGTTTGGAAACCAACATGAAATTCTTTGGGTTTGCTCTTTAAGTAAGGGTAACACTAACAATTGGGTTGCATAGTGTTCCTAGACAAGTAAAAACTCTATTTTATAGTGATGTGTTATTTGATTTTTTATTTATTTTGTAGCGATGTATTATTTGTTTTTTTTATCTATTTTATGGTGATGTATTATTTTTTTATGTGCTAATTATGTTACAAATGATGGATGTTAATGGTGTGTATGGTGGCTGAATAGGTGGTGGTATGTATGGTAGTTGAATGGTGGTGGCTATTTGTGGTGTGTATGGTGGTGATTGTGGTGTGTATGGCTATTTGTGATAGTCTTCTTACCATATTTTCATAATATAATCTTATTTAAATTGTGTTGTTATTTGTTTCTTATACTTAATAACATAAATGTTTATGGACTTGGAATCATCTTTTAACTCCAACTTTCAGGAGTTAAAGTATCATAGTGTTAAATGCAAGTGTAGAAAAAGAGTAGTGATATGGGCATCTGAATCTGAAAATAACACTGATCGATTGTATTATTTTTGCACAAAAAATTGGCAAGTATATTCAATAGTAATACACAGTTATTATTTATTTATTTTGTTCTTCGTGATTGTTGATAAGTGTCATTATGATGAAGATAAAATCACTAGGAAACCCACCTTGTTATTTTTTTTTATTGGTGTTATCCTTGTAGTGGTCTTCAAGATTTTGAAATATATAAACAACTGGAAGATCTTTGAAGCTGGATGAAAGATATGGATGTAGAGATGAAAATCTTGAAAGCACAAGGAGATGAGATTATAGTTTTAAAAGAATAAGGGGGTAGCTTTAGAATTTCATTGAATTATTTAAAGGATTGACAATTTTGACTTTTTTTTTTGCATATTGCTTTGCCAAATATTTGTGATGGTACTTGTAATTAAACATATTAGTGATTATTAAATTGTTTTGATGATATATGTGGAGGATCCACCTATTGGTAGAAACAAATTTTAAGTATTTTATTGATGATATTTGGTGTGGATGTGGTAGATTGATACATGTGGTTTATATGTGTTGATGATATTGATACAAAGAGAAGTGTTTTATGTTAATGATGTTGGCTTTAGTACAAGTGTTTTAGGTTGATGATGTTGGTACCAAGATAAGTATTTTAGGTTGATAATTATAGTTAATGATATCATCTACTTATTAGTACTAAGATAGGTTTTTTAAATTGATTTATGCGGTTGATGATATAAGTGGATGTTTCACTAGGTTTATATAGTTGATGTATGTGGTTTTATAGTGTAGTTGTATGTTTATACAGGTGGTTGACATTTAGGATGTTGCAACAGGTTTATGGTTTTATAGTGTGGTTGTTTGTTTACAGTACTATTTATGTGGTTTATGAGATATTCTAACAGGTGCTGAAATCAATAGTGTTGATGTTTGTTTGCATATGTATTGATATATATTTGCACATGTGTTAATATATGTTTGCATAGATTTTTGTTTGCATAGATGTTTATGTTTGTTTGCTCAAATTTTGTTTACATAGATGTTGATAAATGTTTGCACAGATGTTTGTTTGCATAGGTATTGATATATATTTGCACATATTTTGTTTGCACAAGTGTTGATATATGTTTGCAAATGTTCATATTTGATACATGTTTGCACAGGCCTATATCATCAAATCATGAATCAAATAGGTTAGAATAACTAATCAAGAGCTTCATAGCTTAATTAGACTATTTGATGAGTGTCAGGTATTAATCAATCTACTTAGACTGTTTGATGTGTTATAGAGTCTTAATCAGTTTACTCAGACCTTTTGATACTTATCAGGGTCTTAATAAGTCTAATTATACCTTTTGATGTGTTACAAGGTATTAATCAGTCTAATCGGACCATTGGATTTGCATCAGGGTCAATAAACCTAATTAAACCGTTTGATGGGTATCAGGGTCTTAATTAGTCCAATTAGACAATTGGATGAGTATTTTGGTATTAATCAGTCCAATCGGACCATTGGATGTGCATCAGATTTTTAATCAACCTAATCAGGCCGTTTGATGAGTATCAGGATCTTAATCAGTCCAATCGGACCATTGGATGAGTATTGGGGTATTAATTAGTTAAATCAGACTATTGGATGTGCATTGAAGTCTTAATTAGCATAATCGGGTCATTTGATGAGTATGAGGATATTAATTAGTCCAATCAGACCGTTAGATGTGCACCAAGTTATTAATTAGCCTAATCAGACTGTTTGATGAGTATTGAGATATTAATCAATCAAATCGGACCATTGGATGTGTATCGGGGTCTTAATCAGTCCACTTGGACCATTGACGAGTGTTAGATCATAATCAATCCAATTGGACCGTTTGATGAAAATCATGGTCTCAATTACATTAATAAGACCATTTGATTACAAAGTGATTTAATTTGATGGTTGGCCACTCAAATTATAATTTGAACGGTCTTGATTGGGTCTGGTATGTGCTCATATTTGGATCATTGGATATGAATATTGTAAAAGATGACACTGTTCTGTGAGTTACATGGGAATAAGGGTATTTTCGTATTTAGATGAGTCAATGACATTTTTCGTCATGATAGAACACTCCCATGTGTTGTAAAGGTAGTTTTGGGTTTAAAAAATATTTTGTTCACGTGATTCCATTGACTAACAATCAACAACGGACAACTAACGGTATGGTGTTTTTGAAACCAATAGTGAGTCAAATGGAGGTAGGTTTGAGAACGGTCCCCTTAAATAACGCTGAACTGTCAGGGGGCGGTGGTTGGCGTTAGTTAAGGAGAGCATTTCCAATCCTCTTTGATCAAAGGGGATCCATGGTATTATTGATAGTTGATGGGAGAATCTGTATATTGTTAGATAGTCTAGGGGGTCATTTTGTAATTTACTCAATAACCTTTCTAACTCTCAAATTACAGCCTAGTTTTTATCGTTTACCAAGATCAAAGCCAATCCTGCAGCGCAACCCTCAAGCACGAAGATGGAAAAAAGTGGTCCACTTTTTTGTGCACCAGGCTTGATGTGTTTTCACTTTTTCTGCTGTGTGTTGTGTTGCAGGAAATCCGCTTTGTACCAAGATAGGTCTACATTTAGCTCAGGCCCATACCTGATTGTGCATGCACAATCTATTAAGTGGTCTACTTGAAACTACATTTAACCCTATCCAATCACTTTTAACCACCTGTCGTTTTTTTTAAAGGCAGAGGATTTGTTTTCATTTTACAAAGAGTGCTTATAAAACCTAAGGTTTTGATTTGTTCTTACTTACCATCCTTTGAACTCTATTGCTTCCCTATTTTTTCTTCGACCAAAAATGGCAATCCCCCCCCCCCCCTCCTTTCCTGTGTGTGTGTGTGTGTGTGATAAACCGAGTGTAGTTTGGATTAAATTAATTAAACTTGGGATTTAACATTGAATTAAAGAGATTTTTTTTTCTAGGTTTTGGTTAACTTTAGTTTTTTTTTTTTCTCATTCTTTTGCTTATTTTTTTATTCAAGAAAATAGTATTTTTGTCATAGACACGTGGTTTTGTGTCAAAGTCACGTGGATTTGTGCCAAGTAGTTGAGATCATAGATGCACTAAATCTATTTCGTTCTATGCATTCACCAAGAACTCCATATATTAAGTAATGGAAGCACAAATTGCATTATTTATAACTTTTTACGGTAATCATTTTTATACCTTATGTAAACAAGTATTCTTCACGTATTTATAAGATCTACATATGTTTCAATTTTACTTGGTTGTTTGGAATTACTTGCGTATTCATACATCATACAATTTCTCTTAAAATTGACTAATCAATAATGTCAAGGATACATTACCAAAAATAGTAATAAAAATAATAATGTCAATGATACCAATACTTTAAACCTTGGTACCAGATTGAATCTGTCTCAAACGTAAGTTGAGACGCCTCGGATTTGCTAGGAAAACTTGAGGTCATCACCCTAAGGTAGGACTGATGTGTCGGCCCTTAGGTCAGTCTTACCTTAGGGTGACCTCAAGTTGTCCTACCAAATCCTCAGGGAAGTTGAGAGGGTTTCATGCGTGTTATTGTCAAAATCATTATTGTCTGATCAGACAGTTGGGATTGTGACATGTGGCACAAGACTCTTGAAGTGCCGTGATAAAAAAAAAAAAATCAAAGATGTGGGACACGTGGTAGAAAATGCCTGGAACAAGAATTGAAAGTAGTTGCCTAAAATTTCATTACAACTTACAAGGCTGCATAGCATGAGACAAATAACAAGATCACTTGAAGTTTCTTTAAATTAAAAGTGGTTTGCAAGACATAAAACAAATGGCAGAACAACGAGTACAAATCATGTGAATGGACGTTGCAGAACATGAGACACGTGTGTACAAATCGTAGCAAACTGAAGAGCAAAAAGCAGCCTCTTGCACAACACAAACACCGCCCCTGCATTGCCTTTATCTTCTTCCTATAAAAGCTTTCATTATTCTCCTTCCAAAGCACACCCTACAATCCTTAGTTTAATTTAGTTTAGTTCTGGGGCCACCTCCAAATAACCCAACACGTTGTTGTATCCTTACTCGAGTTTTATCAACAACTATCACCACGGGAGCTTTACCTTAGTTTACTTTAGTTATCACACTTCTTGTCATCCTCATCTTGAAGTCTTATTTGTTTTTCCTATGAAAACTTTAGTTGGCTTAGTTCAACTTTGGAATCGATTCAATTATTCCATGGGTTTACCAGCCTCAACTTAGATTTGTTTTTCCTATTGGAGTTTATTAAATTCTTCATAAGGATACATTCCCATCAACTACAACCTTTGGAGTTGATTCAATTCCTCCATTACACCACTACCATCTTCCACCCACAACTAGGTGTGTCAATGAACCGAGCTAAGCTGTTCTTTGCCCAACTCAGTTCAGGCTTGCATAAATGGAGAAGAGATTGAGAGAGAAATTAGACATTAAATACAAAGGACTTGCAATTACAACTCCTTTACTCGCAATAGAGAAATAAAATCTACCAACTATATATACTTTATGCCTACCAAAATAAACATGATATGAGGAAAATAGAGATAACATACCAATCATGTGATAGAATGCCCTATAATCAATAATCTAGGAACAAAGAGGGATGCATTAAGCGTGGATGCATATGTACTTGAATGTGCAAAAGTAGAGGTGGAAGCAGCAGCAGGAAGCTCTAGATGAGTCATAAAATGGCGAAATACCTCAATCTCATCAAGAGACAAGATATCCTTGGATGCGTGGGTACTAACAGAAACAAGAGTTGGCTCAAAAGATAGAATGGAGGTAACGGAATGTACACCAGGTCTACTACTACAAAAAAGTTCACCACCATGACCTCGAGGAAAAGAGTGAGGCTAAGAATCTAAACGATGCCTATGAAGACCCCATGAAATATCCTTGGTGTGTCTTCTATGGTCATAGTATTCACACTTAATTTCTCTCATTAGATATACCACCAAATCGGTCACCCCCATAACCACTCATGCCACTACCTTCTCCGTTACTTTTCTAAGAAGAGAAAACTAAAACAAATCTCTCAATAGGAATATACTAAATCATAGTGCTACATATTTTTTCCTTATAATGCAAGTAGGCTTAAACTTCATTAAGAGAGGCAAGTGGTTCATAGCCAAGAATCTATACTTGTAAGTAGGCAAAATCAAGGTGTAAACTAGTCAATAATTTATAAATTTAAAACTCCTCAACATATCAGACATATGCATTATGTCATCCTTATACTTGAAAAGAAATGTGAGGTAGTAATCCATCTCTTTCCATATCTTCTTTGAAATTGCTCTAAAGTTATCCTAGAGGGAGGGGGGTGAAAAGAATATCTAAATTAATTTACCCATTTTTTAATTTTGTCTTGGGATTGATTTTAATTTTTTTTTAACTTAGCCCAAGTGTGTGTGTGCTCCAAAGTGTTTGCTCAAGTATTTTGTCAAACAAGTACAATGCAATAGTAGTAATGAACACTAAAGTAAATAGACAAATAATCACACACACAATCCACAACAAGAGATTTATAGTGGTTTGGCACTAGGGCCTACATTCACTCTTTTAAAGCTCACTACCGAGCTTAGGTATATTTCATTTAGGTGCTATTACAATTTAGGTCAATATACAAAAACTTAACTACTTGCTCACAAACAAACTACACAACAACACTCGGTGTCTCCAGAGAGTGTGCACTACTTCCGATGTCTTTGATGAAAGCAAAACAAAAACAATTGGAGGGAAAGACACTCGATGTCCCAACCATCATGTGCTATGTGATGCTTTAGACATCATCTAATCGAGGCTCCAAGCAGGGCTTGTCGTATGGGGTGATAATCACTCAGTTGATGGAGCAGTGTGTAGTCACATTTTCATGTGATGCAGTGGTCATTTCTCAAGGACTACCCATTGACAATGGTACAGATCATCGGGTTAAGGGTAAACTGAAGAGAAGAGCTGCACCATGAGCAGCTCAGGTAGTTGGAGAGGCAGCTTAGCCTGCCCCAGCCCCTGTTCCGGTTCCTGCACCAACCATGGTTCCTCCACAAGCTTCAGAGACCACAACTGCTCCCACACCAGCTCCAGCACCTATCCCCGCATCCTCCACATCAGCCCCAGCCTCGACTATTCCTCTATCCCTTTCTGCACTAATCCGAGATATCCACGCAAACCTCGGGCGCATGTTTAGGTGCTTTGGGTGCCTTGGGTAGAAGGTGGAGAGCATGGACTAGAGGCTCGTCCACATTGAAGGCATTGTTTATCCCTCACTCACACTACCTCCCTGTGTCATACTGGATATCCTTGCCAGTGAAGAGGAGGATGAGTCGAGTGATGACGAAGCTTAGAGCTCCTTAGTTTTTCATTTCCTTTTGATGTATTTCCTTTATTGATTCTTTTTGGTCCTATACTTGTAAATCTTTTGACAAATTAATGGAAATACTGTTTTGATATCTCTCTAGTCTTATGTCTGTTGTACTATAGTTACCTTTGGTTTCCATGACAAAAATGGGGAGAAATTCTAAAATAAGTTGCTAAATTCTAAAATGTTAGGGAGAGAAAGTGAAATGAATTTAGGGGGAGACAAAGATTTTTTGTGTGGAAGAAATGGCTTAAATAAGCTTAATTCTAAAAATAATAAAGAAGCTGTTGAACTTAGGGGGAATAACTCACTAAAAATAAATTAGTGAACTTGAGCTTAAAGGCACAGAAATGAACTTGAGTAAAAATGCATAGAAATGAACTTTTTGTACTTAACCCATGTCACTTGCACAATACTTACCTCATTTATACTCCATGGGCATACACACTTCATCATCATATTCATTCATGTGCTTGCTTGTATGCACTTTATATCTTATTATTTGACTGAACTAATCTTAGTTTGAGAAATGTATGTTATTTGTCAAATGAGTTTCAGGTTTTTAAAAACTAAAGCATAATGCAAAAGAAGAGATACAATGCAAAAACCAAGTATATATCAAGGGGGGAGATAAAAGAACATTATTCAAAGATATATGGTCACAATTACTTTTTAGAGTCCGTGTATTCATTTTTAATATATTTCAATTATGTATTTTAAGTTTTATCATGGAATTCTCAAAATGGAAGATTGTTAATGTAAAGTTGTAAATTCCATGAACTGTAAAATACAAGCATTGTATAGACTATGACATGCAAGAAGTCATGTTAGAGTCTAGAAGGTTGTTTGGTTCGAACTCCATGAAGAACTACCTCAAAGTGTGGAAAACTAACTCAAGGAAAGCCAACCAGGAACTTGAAAATCACTGTGAAGGATTCACACTTTATCTTGAGCTCACAACAGATAAATCAGGTAAGGTGACATGACCACAGTGAATCAAAGGCATAACAAAAGTTTTTAAAGGTCTAAGAACCTTCCCAGACCTTGGAGGAGCGATCTCGAATTCTCTATGGCCTTTCCAAGCATTTTTATGAGATTACAGAGACTTTGGATCGATCCAAGGCCCATAGTTCAATCCAACTTATTTGGATAGATCCAAATTTATTTGAATCGATCCAAGATCGAACTAGGGATTCTCGGGTGTTACTTTTGCTGAACATTGAGCACCAGAATTGACCCAAAGTGCCAAAAACGCTCAGACTAGCTTGACAACTTCAAATTATGAATCAAATCAATTGTGGACATGATTTATCTGTTAGAGAAGGTTTTTATCCTATGGACACTATGATTTTAGGTCTATTATAAATAGGGATAGAACTGAAGAACAAAGTAATTGGTTTAGAACCACGTTGAATATTTTTGTTCTATACTTCGGTGTTCTTGAGAGAGTTTTTTTTATCCAATCTTGTGCTCATCAATCCCTATACTTAGGATATAGACCAATCAAAGTTTCCTCTTTATCCCTGCTAAAGCAAAACTTCAAGAGATGGAATTCAAGAGTTGTCCGAAGGGAAACCCGTGTGGAATTCAAAAGACTTATCTTGCTCAAGAAGGTAAAGGCTACATCAACCTTCAAAAAGGTAAGCCTATGTTTTATATATATATATATATTGTAGACTTGACACTTCCGCCAAAGACACTGGAAGTGTAGACCACACTCGCCAGAAACACCAAGTGTAAATTGGCTTACGTTGCAAGTAATTAGGGTTTATTTAATTTTGACATTGATTGTATTGTTTCAATCTTAATAAAATTATATAGCTCAGTTGTAAGTTTTGAGAGTAGACGTAGGCCATTGTGCCGAACCCGAACCACTATAGAATTTTTGTGTTGTATGCTTGTTGATTGTGTTGATTACTTGCATTTACGGTATCAAGTAATTCATTCTATTCATTACAAGTATGCACTTTAACACTTAAGTTTAAAATGGCTAAACCAATCAATCGTAGGGAACTTATCAACCCTGTTCATGCTCTGCTATAGGTTATACTATAATGCATGACAGAGCCTCGTGGTCAATGATTGGTTTATAGATAAGTAATTTCCTAATTAAAAGACTTCTGCTATTAATAAATAAGATTAAGCAAATTAAGTGAAAGGGTGATTTGAATTAACAAAGGGAATTGGAAAATTTGAATTATCCTATTCACCCTCCTCTAGGATCATTTTTGGACTCTCAATTAGGTTGTCAACATTGCTTAGCTTGGGAAGGTCCTTGACTATCCCTTTCTTGTTAAGTTTTGCAAGATCTCTAAAGTTGAGGTGTCATAATCTTTGATGCCAAAGATTAGTCTCATCCTTTTGGGTCATAAGACAAGTGTCCCCTTGTTAAGGATGGGGTTCAATGATATAGCAATTGTCCATTGTCCTCACTTCTTCCACTAGGATGTTGTATTCCTTGTGATCCTTGATCACGCATCCATTTTTACCAAATTGAACTTTATAGCCTTTATCACATATTTGGTTAATGCTTATCAAGTTATGCTTAAGGCCTTGCACATAAAGAGCCTCAGTGAGTTATGGAATGTCGAGGGTTGCTATTGTTCCTACCCTAAGGATTTTGACGGTATTTTCATCACCAAATGTGACATATCCACCTTGAGTTTCTTCAAGTTTGGTGAACAAGTCTCTTTCACCGGACATGTGTCTTGAACATTTGTTATCAAGATACCATCTTGATGAGCTTCCGGCTCTTACTGCGGTGTGAATGACCAAACACTTCGGGTCATCCTTTCTTACTCATACTCTCTTAACCTTGGAAGGTTTAGACATTTGCCTTTTGGCACTTTGTTGTTGAGATAAATCTTTATTTCTTTGACAGTTTCTATTTTCAACTTTTTGACAATAGTTTCTTTTATTGACATTCCCTCACTTTGCATTCTCCTAGATTGTATTCTTTCAGATTTTATGTCATTTGTTATCTTTCTACAATCCACCTTTATGTGCCTTTCTAAGCCACAATAGTAGCACTAGAATAGGGGCCTTCTAGGTGCATGAAATTGTGTTGTCTTCCTTCTAGGTTGTTCATTATAGAAGGGTTGTTGGGCTCATCTAGGTTTCCTATATTGACTAGATGTGCATTAGTCTTCCTAGAAGTGGAAGCATTCCCTTGGAATCCTCTTGAAGTGGAAATTTTGTTAGCTTAAAATTTATTCCATGCCTACTTGGCATAGGAATAAGGCTTACTCATCACTTAAGCTTCTTTAGAGGAAGATGTTTGATTGGATTGAGGTCTATTCCCAACCACTTGTGCATAGGATCTTGATTGGGGTTGCATGGATCACTCTGATGTGTTTATATTTTATCACTATTTTCATACATTTTTATATTAAGTTTGTGTTTTCTCTCATGTTCTTAATTGTTTCTATTTATTTTTAGCTTATTTCTTCTTCTTTTTTTTTATTAATTAGAGCATGAAGCGTATTATTCTTCAAAATTGAGTGATTTAGTGTTTTTCCTGGTTTGACTTGGAGTGTTGGGCGAAATTTGCTAGAAGATTGATGATATGGCTTTGGAGCTAATTTTAGAAGAATCAAAGCAATTAATTGAGTCAAGCTTGAGGACCAAGCCAGCTACATAGTCAACATTCCTAAAGCTAAAAGGAGGAGTTTCCTTTAAAAAAAAGAATCTATCTTGAGGGCCAAGTAATGAAGAAAAAGGGAAACTAGGTGCTGACAACTTTCCTAATCCTTGTTTTGGCAAGATTATCCCTCAAATTTTCTGAACCTATTTTGGTATTTTGGGCAAAACTTCCTTTCTAGAAGTCTAATTTAGGAGATTTTTTAGGCCATAGAAAGCTACGGGATAGAGCTACAAATCATATGTTGACAACTTTACCCAAATAAATCATTATCAATGAGTAAATCATGTCACAAGTGGTGGGTCCGAGAAAAAACTGCCTTTCCAGTAATTCTCTTCGGGGACCAGCGTTTTTAGCCATAAAAGGAGGGAGAATTGTATATATTCTGGAGGGGAGAACTAAGGAGAGAGAGAATTCAGACCATTAAGGCAAGGAAGGAGATTGGATTAAAGCAACTAGGATTTGGAGATTTTGGCCAACAATAATTCTTTTCTTCTCTTTTTCTTCTCTTTGTTTTGATATTCTTTCAATGTTTTTAATTAAGACTATGGTTTGTATTTATTTTATGATGAACTAACTTAATTTGCTAAGTCTACGATGTAGCCTAACCATGACAATTTGATTCCAATTATTCATGTTTTTTAAGTTTATAATTCTCTGTTGAATATTTCATTATTGTTCTTAATGCTTTCATATATCTGGCCAATATATGAATGATTTGTTGATTATATGGTGACTGAGAATTAAAATATAATGTTAGTTTCTTGTGATGAAATAACATAACCTACATGTTAGTAGAGATGTTGCATGGCTTATGTGATTACTTTAGAAATTCCATAGAACCTAATGTGCTGCATATGTTTAAAGTTGCATAGAGATATAGTAAATTAATATGTCTAGGTAATTTCATTAATGCTCAAGAGAGATTTTTGAATAGTATAGGGTTTTTTTACCTTCAACTTGGATTATTATTTCTAAAAGCATGTTATTTAAGGAAGTGATTTGAATTGGTTATGGTGAATCAAATGCCTTAGTGTCTTGATCAATTGTTGAGTCCCATCTATTTCTTGTCTTTGAGTATTTTCCTTTGATTAATTTTGATTTAGTTATTTTTATCTTTTATTTACAATTTCTTTATACATCACAATCTTTGATTTTTCAAATGAAATTAAGATTATCTAATTTCGATAATTAGTAGCATAAACAATCTATATAGGTTTGACACTTTCTCATCATTATATTACTTGAATTATTGTCATACACTTGCTAATTTTCACATCAAGTTTTTGGCGCCATTGCCAGG
>JAOXJP010145407.1:0-13247 GCA_025762735.1 Platanus orientalis | reverse complement strand
TCTATGTACTCTTAGAGTAAATTTAATAGGGCATGCCCTAGATCTGAAGTGTCGGGGGTCCTAATTTTCATAATTCTAGGTACGGCTTCTGACCCAAGATTGATCTCTTAGAGGTCATCTATCGAGGGAAGATTTTGGTTCTCTTGGCGCTTAAAGGCCTTGATCACCTCTTTCAGCATTATTTCCTCATCATTCCATTCTTCTTGTTCCTATTTTTTAAAGAAAATATTTTAGTATGAATTTACATGAAAAGGGGTATTAGATGCTCGAGGAGCAACTGGACTTGGAATCATGCTCCAAGTTGCCTATATACCTGATGTTTGCACTGATCACAAGCTTAGTAAGTTTGTTTAGCATGGATCAAGTCGCACGTAGTTTTGGTCTTGGGGGTGGACCAAATTTACATGTTTTTGAAAAGCAGCTAAGCCTAAAGTTGCTTCTTAGGTTGCCTACATACTTGACTTTGAACATAAGTGCTTTTGAAAACATTAGTCTATCAAGATTAAGCCGCACATAGTTCTTTAACTACAAGGGTAAAGAGAGCAGAAATAGGTTTTTTTTTCAAAAGTAACTAGGCTTGAAGCTGTATCTTAGGTTGCCTACGTACCCCTTACAAGTGCACTAATCAAATGCTTTGACAATTATGAGTCATTAGGGATCAAGTCTATATAGTTCTTATACAAAAGGGTGAAAGGAAAATACTAAGAAGCTTTTGAAAATATAAACAGTGGAAAGGTTAGCTTTTCCTGGCCTCTTTCTCAATCATTCAATCCATCACCTGGTCTTGGTCCTCTACTGCGGCTGAGTTGGCTTATCCAATCTACTCTATGGCTTTCACGTGTACCCATGTTTCTGGCATGTTAACCTAGTCAGGGTTAAGCTCATCTAAGTCTTACTCTCCACTTGCAATAACTAATTGTAGTGCTTCCATAACATCACTAGGGAGAGAAAGTAGACTTAGGGGAGCTATGTTGTCCTCCCTATGTTATGAGGTATTGGGGGTTGAACTTTCCCCAACCTTAGGGATGGACGACTTAAAGCTAAACAAGTGGGTATGAAGAGCAGCCTCCATAAGGTAAACAAAATGGTGACTGATGAATGGAGGGGGAATAATGACTGATTCTGTTGATTCATATTCTGTGTTGAGCTTGGGTGGTATTGTCTAAGTTGGTGGTTCAGTTGGCAGGGTAGTATAAGTTTTAGGTTGTCCAAAAGCAGATACAAAGTGTTGTGCAGTCTTGCAGTTGGCTTTCTTCTTCTTGTTTTTCTTAAATTGAAGCTTGATAAGAGGTTTGAATCCTAGGCCTACCTTGTATGGCACTTTGATAGCTTTGACGAGGTTCTTTCTTAGGAAAATTTTTCTAGGCCTTTGTTTGGATTGAACTTCATCTTGGCCGTCATGTAGAACTTTAGTGGAAGTATTTCAACCTTCCTTTTTAGCTCTGCTGCCTCTTTCTCTGTATGCACAACCTTGAATTGATACGAGGTGAAGGCATTTGGAGTTTGTAAGTTTCAGACTCCTAGCATCTTCTACCCTATCATTGTGATCATATTTGTATCAGTCAGTACTGTGATGACCTCATCATTGATAATAAATTTCACTTTCTAGTGGAGAGTGGATGGGACAATGCTTGCCTGATGGATCCATGGTCTTCTTAACAACATTGTGAAAGAGGGTGGTATGCTCAGTACTTGAAATTGAACTTGAAACATTCTCCCTTCTATCACTAGGGGAACATACACTTCTCCTTAGCCATGACTAACTAAGTTGTCGAAGGCCCTTATTCACATGGGTTAGGTTTCACATAGTCTGAGGGGACTCCCAATGTGTCCAATGTATTCTTCATGTAAATGTTCAAGATGGACCCATTGTCTACCAAAATAAGAGGAATACACATGTCGGAGTGATGTGTTGTAATGTAGATGGCTCAATTATGCATGGTGTCACCCTTAGGAATCTTTTCCTCTAAGAATGTTTTAACTCATGGTGTTGATACTCTAGCCACCATATTTTTCAACCTATCTAGCGTGATTGAGGCATCCAGAAAGGACTTTTTTAATATGCTCAAGAATCTCTCTTTGTGCTACTTTAATGTTAACAAAAGCCCTAAGATTGAGACTTGTGTTGGTGTCTTGGACAATTTCTTGATCAAGAATAAGTGAGATTTTTGAATAGCTACTTTGAAAATCTCATTTTCTCTCATTTCCTCTACCTCTCTGGTTTGTTTTTGTACCTTTGTCTCAACTTCTCCTTCTATCACTTTCTCTTTCCCTTTGTCCTCAAGATGAAAATACATGACTACCTTGGAGACTCTGCCTGATCTAGTGATGAAGGTTGTGAGTTCTTCTAATTCATCTTTTGAAAGATTGGGATCTACTACTTCCCCAACTAGATAGCTTAGAAGGACTTGGTTTAGCAGGTATTATATTCTAGTAGGTGGGAGAACATTGATGACTTGATGAGGAGATGAAAGGTCAGTGAGCTAGGCATATAGTGATGGTGGTGGGATGATATGGAGGGATGAAAATGAGTCATGGGTTGCTAAACCTTCCCCGTACATGTTTACGTTAGGGGGGAGAACTATTATTAGGCTATATGGGGCCATATCCCACATATGTGTGAGCAGGTGCTCATATTCAGGAGGGGGAATAGACTTGGGAAAGTGTCCATTCAGGGTGGACACTTGGTTAGTGTCGCATAAGAAAATGATTTTCTTAGGCTCTAAGATCTTGGTGATGAAGCTATAGGGGTTGAACTGGGTGCTAGTGAGACTGATCATATTGACCCCTTTTGGTGGCTGGTGGTTAGGGAGTGGATTTTGGATTTTATTTAAATTTGGTGGATGATTAATGGGTGTAGGGTCAAATGATACCTTACCCTCATAGGTTAGGTCTTGGATCTCATGTCTTAGGCAGAAGCATCTGTCGAGGGTGTGCCTTAGGAACTGGTGGTATTCACAATGTTCCTCTTGATTGTAGCGTTAGGACAGGGGGTAAGGTGGAGGTCTCGGGTCAATTGGCTACAGTAACCCCTTTTTGATGAGGTACTCCATTATATACTTGTAAGAAGAGGGTAGTGGGGTGAACTTTCTCTTTTTCTTCTCTTCTATAGGTGCTCTTAGGTATCTAGGTTGGTACACCTGTTGTGAAGGGATGATGTTCATAGCTTCTGGATAACTTTGCGTTGGTTGTGATGGAGGCAAAACATGATTGCTATTCTGACTAGGTCGAGGGACCTCAATGGTTTGCATAAGATTTGCTTCTGGTTGGGTGATTGTTGCCTTCTTCAGCATGGTTCTGGTGGAACTAGCAAGGGTGAGAGGTCCATTTTGTACCAAACCTACCTTGATGGCCAACTCTACCTTTGTGGCTTTGTTAACAACCTCGATGAAGTTGCTTTGTGAAGTGGTCAGGAGCATCAATTGGTAGGTGGGACCCAATGTCCTCATGAAAGTGGATATCATGTCTTCATCGAACATAGGGTGTTTTAGGTTGGATGTTTTCAATCTCCACCTATAAGCAAAGTCCCTAATACTCTCTCCCGTGATGGGTCTCATTCCTTTGATCTCTTCCCTAGTTGATAGCATCTCAAGATTAAATTTGTAATGGTTAAGGAATTACCTCGTCAGGGCCCTCTATGTGCTGATGTTGCACTTTTCTTGGCTTGCTAGCCATTTTCCCACATTCTTCTCTAAACTTTGGCAAAACATATGGACCAAGATACGCTCATCATGTCCCCATTCAAACATAGTGTTACAATACATGCGTAGATACATCCTAGGACAAGTGGTACCTTCATACTTCTCAACATTTAGCATCTAGAAGTCTGGTGGTAGCACACCCTTAGGGTGGATACAAAGATCCTCAAAGTCCATGGAGATGGGGAACTTCCCTTCTGTCATCAATTCTACCTCTTCTGGTGAGCTTGGCTAGCTTTACACTAGTTTTGTCATCCTTGGGAGGAGTAACACCCTCATTTCCCTTTCTGCTTAATGTCGATGGCCCATACTACTCTTCCAAGTCGAAAATGGCCCAGTGTTCCAACTTCATGTATGTGGTAGTGGCTCAAAGTGGGTTTGTGACATAAATGGGGCCTTGTGTGTATAATTGGCCATGAGGCGGAGTTTGCTCGAAAGTACTGAGAGGTGGTGGTGATTCAAAAACAATGCTCTAGCCGTGAGGCCATCCTTGCTTCAACAATTATTCAAACATTAACTTCTCAAACTTAGTGAGTGTAGGAACCCAAGGCTACTTATTGGTGTTGGGTTGGCTATGGGGTGGTAGAGAAGTTTGGGGTGGTGAAGAGGAATGACCTTGCTAGGTGATGGATGTCCAACCATGTTGGGACATGAAGTCCCTCATTAGTTGCTCTACTTCTGACTTGAACCTATTAGAGAGGATATCTTTGAGACCCATCTTGCTAGTAGGTGGGTTTCCCGGTGGTGCCTCTTGGAGGGTAAAAGGTGTGGTGCTTGCCGTAGGCGGATGTTTTAACTTGTCGGCCATAGCTTTGCCACGTTGTGCCTTCTTCTTCTACAATCGAGTCTCTAGGGAAGCAATTGTAGCTTGCTTGGCTTATTTTGAAAGAAAAGGAGTCCATTGTTATCATTTTGTAGAGTTCATTCTTTGCATTCATTCATTTTAAAATAGCCAAGTACTTTTACAAGTGCATATTTCATACAAGTGAATTCATGTCCTTTAATTAACTACAAGATTTTTGGAAGCAAAATTTTGTATAATATATACATATCAGAAATGATTACAAAAGGAGATGGTCCTTGCCCCAATACATCAAAAAAGAAAGCATAAAATGTAATCTAAAGATCAGGCATCGCTGGAGGTGGTGGTGGAGGTGACATTGGTTCGTAGCCCAAGGAGAAGATTTGTTTTCTCCGTGCATGAATCTATGATTGTATCCACTGATCTTGTACAAAGGCCATGCTATTGATGCATCTCATTTCGATTCCCAAATCTTCATGGGAAGTCCTACTATCATCGAGCTCACTTTTCAAGGAGTGAATAAGCTCAGCCTGAGTCTCATTCTAATGGTTGGTGTAATCATGTGAGACCACGGCCTTTATAAGCAAAAGTGTCTTAGCTTCTAAAGCAACCTTGGTTTAGGCATGTAAGGCCTGCTCCTCGGCTAAGTCTGTTAGTGCTTGCTCATACTCTACCTGAATATGAGAAAGCTCTGTATATGATGAAGATGTCGATTCGGTGCATGGCCTCTTGTTTGAAGAAGTGGATGCTGCAAGTGTAGCAGGTTGTAGAGGAGGCTTATGTAAAAGCCAATGCTCATAAGAGGATGTCATGGCCTGCGCTTTCGAAGATACTAGATGTGGATGCCCAGCAACTCCAATATGTGAGCTGTCCCATAAGGTGGTTAGTATGGACCATGTATGTGTGGATGTATGGTGATCAAGCTCAAATATGTCTTCGAAGACCGTGGGAAAGTTGAAGAAATCCTGTCTGAGAGAAAATTGTCTAAGGATGCGTATGGGCATATAGGGAGTGCTCTAGTGGACTCATGTGATAACCATGTAGGTGCAATCCTTGGTAGTCAAAAGAGAGTAGCGTGCTTTATGCCACTTGACTCACCAAGTGATCTGTTCAAGTAGCATAGTAGCTAAAAGGTTATGATAATCCAGTGTTGTTATTTTGATTGGCAAGGGGCGGCTTTTGATATGTATGTGTGCTTGAGTCAAATCTCGAGACACATGAGTCAAGAAGAATGCAAGAATAAATAAGTGTTCCCACAACTAGGCTAGTAAGAAAGCCAAACAACCATATAACCGACCTCTAGGATGTTGAGTACAATGAGAGAGACTGGAGATAGTCTCTGAAATAATCATAGGTGCAAGGGTCTTCTTCTATAGATGTTTCCCCAAAGTATCAAGTAAAACACCATTGATATGATGGTGGCTATATAATAGCAAGAGTTGTCGTAAGATGATCAAGGTAAATGCTCTGAACTTGAAAGGGTCGATGAAGTCACTGACTTTCTTCCAACCTCTTTCCAAAGAAGGTCAAAAGAGTAGTGCAGGTATTCTCCTGTAGCTTCTTTAGGTAGGGAGGCTTTGGAGATGTCTTATACGTGGAAGCCTTTGAGGTAGCTAGGCTTATGGGTTGGAATTACAACACTAACTCTAAGACAACGTTCCCAACCTAAGAAGGATTCGAGTTCCTCCATAGTGAGTGTAAGCTTTTGTTCTTTGAAGCGGAAAACCATAGATGATGGGTCCCAAAATGAAATGGCTGCCTCTATTAGTGGCCAATCCAAGTTAATTTGTGCCAAGGTTAATGTTACCCCTAGTCAACTTTGGTTCTTCCAAACTTCCCGTTCTTCGAGAGATAGGGTAATTAGGATATTTGCAAAGTTTGCGGAGACAATGGAATATGAATCCAATTGCACAAGTCTGTGATCCATGTTTGTAAGCACAAGCATGAACATAGGGTTTAAAATGTTATTTTATAGTTAAAAACAATATTCTGCAGAAATTAAGCCTGACGCTTGAATTTTGTGTCAACGCCTGAATTTAATTGAATTAAAAATCAGGCGTTAAAGGCACAATTAGGCGTTGGAATAGTTTCAAGCAAAAAATATTTAATGCCTGAATTTAATTTAATTAAAATTTAGGTGTTGGGAGCACGATTAGGTGTTAAGAGCAGTTACAACTTTTAAATGGCCCATGGTTGTGCCTTTTGTCTTTTTATGTTTCAACTTGCTATTTTCAGTTACAAGCGATAGGGAGTTTGTTCAAAGTATTCTTCTTCCTTCCTTTTTCCAATTTTTTTGCAAAAATCCATCTTTTTAATCCCAACTACAATGAGTCAAGGATGATCAAGCCGACATTTTTCGCTTCTCTTGGTGCAAGAGAAAGCATTGTGGAAGACCTCGGTTGCGGATGAGGTAAATTTTGATTTATTTTTGTATTTTTATGCATTTTTCTTGTTTTCTGAATGTCTTGTTTTAGATTCAATGTTTTTTTTTATTTTAAACATTTCTTTAGATTTTTTTAGGTTTATAGGTTTAAAATCATTTGAATGAAATTATTTTACTTTATTTTTTATTTTGGGATGATTTAGAATTGGTTTTTTCAAGTTTTTATTGATTTTTAGATTTTCTAACACCTGAAAATCACTGCCCTAAATTACAGGCATAACGCCTAAATTTTCAATGTTTTAAAAACTAGGCATTGAAGATTCAGGCGTTAACCTGAAATTCAAGCATTTGGAAAAATTCAGGCATCAGCCCAAAATTCAGGCGTTAAGCCTGAGACCAAGAATTACATATTTTATTTTTTTATTCTTTTTGAATTGTTTTATGTTCTTTTTCCTAAACATTGTTCTAACATGTTTTTATGTATTTTCTCTTGCAAGCTAGGGGCAAAGTAGAGCGACATGGCTCTTGGTCTGGGGTCCAAACATTATGGAAGCGTATGTGCTCCAACGTTCAAGATAGAATGCGGACCATGGGTTTTGGCCCTTTTCTGAGCTTGCCACTGTTGAAGGCCAACAAGGCCCTGATGATGGCCCTAGTTGAAAGGTGGTCCCCAGTCACGCACACTTTCCACCTTTCGATGGGAGAGATCGTTCTAGCTCCCATAGACCTTTTATGATGACTGGTCTTTCCATGGATGGCACACCTACACCCAGCTCGGATGACTTCAACCCAAAGTTGGTGGCTTGATGCATAGGGCCTCAGCCCGTGGTGTATAACAAAGGCACGAAAGGTGTTCTTCCATCCTGGTTCGAGAAGGAGTATGTGTGGGCTACGAACGAGAGCACACCAGAGGAGATTGCCTTATCTAGTTGCACCTTCCTGGTGTATATGTTGACTCGCTTTTTTCTATGGGAAGAGCAACATCATATACTTCCACTTGCTACCAACGTTAGAGGAGGAGGATCTAGTGGCTACTCGCAGTTGGGGTAGGTTTGCCCTAGGGTAGATGTACTCCAACATGAGTGAGATTTCGGCCGGGTAGGGCCCTTATGCCTTGTTGGGGTTGTATTTCCTGTGGGAGGTATGGCTTGGTTTCATTTATTTAATTTTTGTCTTTTATTTTTATTTGCTTTCTTTTCTTTAATTTTTGATGATGTTGACCCTTTGAATTCTTTCTTTTACAGGTGTGGTGCTATGAGCACTTCCCATCCTTAGCCCTCGTGAGAAGGGGTGAGGAGGTGTTTTCTTTCCCTTGCATGGCAAGGTGGAAGGTCTCAAACACCTACCACAAGGTTTACAAACCCATTTTGAGCTTTCGATGAGAGTTGGACCTTCTAACAGCTGATTAGGTAAATGCATAGTGCTTTGTCTTGTTTGTTTATTTTGCAAATTATTATCTAATCTCTATTGTGCTTTGTGTAGGTCAAGTGGTGCCCATGGACCCGATGGGTCTTGGACAGGGATACTGCTCTAGATCAGACCTCGGCTTGGGCTTGGTCCCATCAGTGGATTGTCTTAGTGGCTATTGACAAGGTCACCATGTACCCCAGAGAAAGGTGTTGACACCAAGTTAGGGTGGGAGTGGAGGGCTTCGTGGTCCCACACTCGCCTCCACGGGTCATCAACACTGGGGGAGAGACCGACAGAGGGGAGATGGACACTAAGGCTTTAGTCTTCCTAGACTGGGATAGGGACTACCGTGAGTGGTTGACCACTCAGTCTTATGGGCCTTTGGGTGGCCCTATCGAGCCCTAGGAAAGTTTGACTTCATTCTTTTTTATTGTAAAACTTTAGTTTATTTTACTTTGCTTCTTTTTCTTTTCTTTCTTTTGAAATATTTTGATGACTTTGACTTGTTTGATTATAGCAAGCAGCCAGGGCATAGCCCTCAGAGGAGCCGGCACCTCCTACTAGGAGGGGAAAAAAGAGGAAGGTTCACCCCGCAAAGCCAGACTTGGTAGGGATGGTGCCCGAGGTGGTGACCATGACCGACCTCAAGGGTGGGGTCAGTAAGGAGCCTTTTCCTAAGGTTTAGCTCCCTGAGGAGTGGGTACCTCCCTAGGCGATGACTCAAGTATGATTTGATTTATTTTAGTGATGTTTTAAAACTTATGTATTTTTTTGTTGAGTTTTTGACAAAGCTTTCTGTATTTACTGCAGGTTATGAGGGAGGTGTACTTGAGTGCCCTCTAGAAGCTGGCGAGGTGCTTTACCCTGATAGGGCAAAAGCACCAAGCCTACTTAACTGAAGTCATGACTTTGAAGGAGAGCCACAGGGAGGAGGTGGAGGAGGTAAAGATGAAAAGTCATTTTATTTTTCTTGAAAAGCATTTTTTTTAAAAGGTTATGACATGTGTGTGTGTGTGTGTTTTTTTTTTTACAGTTGCAGAGATAGATCCCCGTTCCAAGGGATACAAGAGGTCATGTAGGGGATACCAAGATGCCCTATACTGAGGCTAGGGGAGAGCAAGCAAGGGGAGAGCCCAAGGTGCACACGCAATTGGTGCCTAGCGGTTTCGTGGAGGTGGCTCCCTTACAGACAGATGATAGTCCTCTCAGGACTAGACAGAGTGCTTCTAGGGTTTGTGGTACTGACGCCTCTCACTGGGGTGGAGGCTACTCAAACTCTAGGAAGAGGAAACATATGGGTAAGAAGGAGACAGTGTAGCATGTAAGTTACAGCTCTGATGACTGACTCGGGGATTGGACCCTTTTTATTTCTTTTATTTATCTATCTTTTAAGAGATGTATTCAGATACTTTGGATGGGTTATGTATATTTAACCCTGGATGACTTGGACATGTTGAGTTGTTTGTTTTTTTCATTTTGATTATTTGGTTGAGAGAAGGATGAACTCAGATTGGTTACGTACTTTGGTTACTTAAGGATGACTTTTATTTATTCATTTTCTTTTGTTCTTTTACAATTTAGTTTGCATTTTATTCTATTTATGGGATGTCTATGCAATCTATGCCATCACATTACATATATTATGCAAAAGAGGTGAGAGATACCCAAACTTAGATAAGAAGGTAAAATCCGGTCTTAGTTGTCTAAAAAAATAATTTGGACTAATTCTATAAAATCATATATGAATTCCTAGTTCCTTTTAGTCAATCATGCAAGCAATCAATCAAAATCACTAAAAATAAATCTTAAAGCTATACCTCTAAGCTATTGAGTGTAGCCTAAATAACTCTAACCTAAAAATGACTAAATATGCATGTTTCTTTGAGATTCTAAAAGATGAGTGTACTAGTTGAAACACCTCTCCAAAAAAGATCAGATCATAGAGTGGTAACTAGCTTGGGTAACTCGAAATGGCTGCACTGACATAACAGCAACCGCTCAGACGTTGTTCCCATCCTATGTGGTAATCCAATGTCAGTCCATTGGTGGGTAATGACCTAGATAAGGGCTCATGAAAGTGATGTATTGGTGGAATGTCGTGTCCTCGGACTAATTTTGTGCAAAGTGTAAAATAATAGAAATGTATTCATACAACTTATTCAAATGTGAATTTAGTCATACTAACTAATTCAAGCTGTCCTAAAGCTAAGTGAGCATATTCTCTATCCTATGCATAACAATTTGGAATGAGTGTTAAATATGGAGTGTTATCCTAACTAACTAATGGAATGGCCTATGTTTTAATTCAAAGCAAGTAGACAAGTGAAAAAGCAAATAGGCATGTGAGAAATCAAGTAGACATGTGAGCATTTATATAAGTAATGTAAAAACATGTATTTGACATAAATTAAGACTTGTACATGTGGAGATTAAACAAGTCCCTAGTAGAGTAGCCATTTTATGGACTTCGGGGTCCGAGGGGAGGTGTTTGACACCCTTGCCCACCCGTGGTTTTCGGGCCCACTCTTTAGCGCACGATATCAGTGCGTTAAAGGTTTGCTAACCCTTTTATGAGAGGGTTAGGCTTTACATGCAGGCACCACCAACTCGGGGTTTAACCAACAGAGTTGGATGTCGGTTCTCCTCTTCGGGGAAGAGGAGAAGTCTAGACCCGAGGGTCTAGGGATTTAACTCCTAATACTACTCTACATTCCTAAGATTGGGGGTAAGTTGTTTGATTACATTTGGGGAAGGTGTTAAATACCCCAAATGCCCACCTTCTTAGAGCGGTTCCTCCTATTCACACAAATCTTAAAGTATGCCAATGCCCATGCTTTGTGAATTCTATATGTTTGCTAGATTTTCTCAGGCTTAACGCTTGAATTTCAACACCTAGATTTAATTTAGGGTGAAATTCAGGCATTGGTTCTTGAAAAATCCAAGAATTGTCCTTTATGTTAGCCTATTCTAATTGCAGGAGACCCCTCATCAGTTACAGCTTTAAAGGGGTGGTGGACCCCTCTAAATTATTCATTGGTTGGTTCTTAGGGTTAGATTCAACCTTAACATAAAAGGAAGAAAAGAAAGAAGTTGTGTTTTTCTGTGTTTCAGGCTTAATGCCTGAATTTTCAATTCCTGATTTTAATTCTGGGTGAAATTCAAGCTTTAGGAGCTGATCAGATTAGCATATTCATGTGATCTTTCAAGGTGGTTTGGTGGGTCCTAGTGCTGTGGGACCCCTGGGTTAGGTTAGGGGAAGTTTCCTAGGGTTACACTATGCAACCCCGAGGACATGGTATTTAACCACGTGGAGATATGATCTCCTTAAGTAGGTCATCTAGTCATTTGTTATAGGCCTAACACATGTTTTTTGGTCTGACGCCTAAATATTCAATACCTAAATTTAATTCAGGGGAAATTTAGGCATTGGGTGCTGGGGTCAACAATCAACTTTGGTTTTTGGGCCACACAGGTGGGGCCCAGAGGGTAAGGTTTCTCCTGGGTCTTGACAGTATACCTAGGTTACATACACACCAAATTAATTTTGAAAATCATGATTTTTAACCTAGGTTTAACGCCAAAAATCCACTCTAACGCCTGAATTTCATCTCAACACCTGAAATTAAATTCAAGCATTGGAAGAGAACTAAGGGCTCACAGAGGTGCTTTCACACAGGATTGGATTTCAGAGGTTAGAGTAGCCATGGGATAGGCTTAGAGAATGTCACGGCTCGCTGAGGTGGGTCCCAAATCTCAACACCTGATCTTACTCTTGACGTCTATTTGTTTGATGCCTATTTGTTCAACGCTTGAATTTTAATTCCATAAAATTTAGGCATTAGTTACTGAGAGAAAATCCAGCAACTGGATTTCTTGAATTTAGAGCCTTTAGGGTTTTGAGAAAAATGAAAAATTATGCATGATGACAGGCAACATATAAGAACAACATATCCAAAATTAGGCTTCAGGTCATGCATACAAAATTCCAAATAAAATCCACAAATACTAGGCTGAACTAGTCACAGAACACCCAGATTTTGGGGTCTGTTTAGGGGAGCCATCTCAAGGCCTTCCACAACTCATAAAATCACAAAATTAAATCTACTAGCAAGCATGCATGTCTAGTATAACATATTAAAATTTGGTCTCCAACTGATTAGTAGAAAAGTCATAAAAAATTCTACACTAGTGCATGCTTAGAAAAGAAAGCAAGTAAAGGCTATTAAGCCTTTACTATGTAACCAGAATAGAAGCAATGAGTTAGCACAAATTGGACAGCATAAAAACTTGTAAAATGAGCATATGAACTTGTGGATAATCAAATTAGATAGGGTTTAGGCTTACCTTGGGTCCAAATAACCTAGGATTTGAAGGTTCCTTTATTTCTTTTTTCTTCTTCTTCCTCTCTCTCTCTCTCTCTCTCTCTCTCTCTCTCTCTCTCTCTTTTAGGGTTTTGGTTGTGAACTCTCTTCTGCATGAAATTGGGGCTATTTATAGCCCCAATTAGAAGTAGTATGTGGCTAGGGTTAGTCTAAAATGGAGGGTGGGGATTAGCTTTGGTGATTTTGGGTGTAGGGCTAGGATTGATCTAAAATGGGTAGATAAGGTTAAATGATTTTATGCTAGGTGACTTGGCTGAAGGGGAGGTTGCGATTAATTCAAGGATCTGAGGTGGAGGGTGGAGATGAATTAGTGCTTGTGCAATTGGATAAATGAGGTGGGCAAGGGGTGGCTTAAGATGCCTTTTGATGGCATGTGGTTGGTTGCAGTTTTCAATGGAGGGGCATCAAAATGCCAATTGGGGGCCTTAAGGGGAGCTTTAGGGATTTGAAATTCAACATTTAGACCTGAAGGTGAGGAGTGAGGGTGCACATTGAGAGATCCCAATCTAAGGGTTGCCATTTTATCTCTTAAGGTGTGAATGCATTAAATGTCATTAATGAGCTAAGTTTGA
>JAOXJP010145396.1:0-13248 GCA_025762735.1 Platanus orientalis | reverse complement strand
ATGGCATTAGGGGGTGGACACATCAGTGCTGAAAAGTGATAAGCACCCCCCAAAAAGTGAAAGTCACTTTTAGGTACGGATATTCAGCCCCCTGATGTCATCCTAATACATCAGGAAAAGCAAATTTCCGTATATAATCCCATCTCATCATCTGATTTTTTTTGTTTTTTTTCGGTAAGATTATCCGATTCCAATTTGATCTGGCAAAACAGTCAGCCAACGAGAAATTATTAAAAGGACAGATTGCAGCACCCCCACAATTGTCGACAAACGGATCAAATAAAGATAAAAAGTGGATAAAGTTAGCCAGATCAAAGACCCCACAAGCGCATTTATTCCCAAATCTCCTTCTCGTCTACTTCGCCCCTTTTGAAGAGCCTCACTTTCTCTCACACACACGCCTTTGAAACAATCACAAACAATATTTTCTCATTCAAATCTTTCAGTGCTCGTTGAAAATAACCCAATTTGATCGAAGAAGAGAAGTGGGTTTTGGAGTTTTTTCTGTTTCCTTGGTTTTCAGGACCTGTTTCTCAAGAACTGCTCGGGGGGAATTCGTTCAAAGTCACTGATTGCTAAAGTGGTTTTGATCGAAAAGGAGAAGTGGGTTGTAGTTCAGTTTTGGGTTTTTTTTTTTTTTTTCTTTTGTTGGACATCAGAAGACCTCTTTGATTTATATAGCCATGGCCTGTTATATGAGGAGTGACTTCTGCGTTGCTGGGATGAATGAGATTGAACTAAAAACGAGATGTAGCCTTGGGTTTTGTCCCTCAGTGGTTTCTGTGCAGTTTACAGAGTCGAAATCCGCAGATCTTCCAACTTTGAGGAGCGAATTTAAAGGAAGACAAGTGGTTGTTTCAGATGCAACGAATTTGAGCCTTTGGAATCCCAAAGGCCCTTCAAATTTCACTGTTAATGTATGTGCTTCTTCTTATTCATCCTTTAAAATTTCCTTTCTCCGGCAAAGATTTTATTTTTATTTTTATAAATCTATTCGACACTAATTTTCTCCCTTTTTTTCCATCTTTTATGATCTTTGATTAGCTCTAGAGGTTGGTTTGAATCGTTTGTCCAAATATATATAATGTTTTTCTTCCCAAGAGGATTTTTAGACTAGTTTCGTTTATTGCTTGGATCTTTTTAGAACTGCTTTAATGCTAGCTGCTAATGCATTAGGATATACCCAGGTTTAGATTCACTTATAGATTCTTCTGATTTCTGGAATTGTTCTTCCTGATTACACTTCAAGTTCAAAACTTAATTTTCTTTCTGTAATTTTAGGCACAAGCATCACTCTGCGTGAGCCGAGCATTGAGATGGTGGGAGAAGACCCCTAAAGCCAACATGGTGGAGATCAAGTCTGCACAAGAACTGGTTGATTTATTGTTAAATGCTGGAGATAGGCTTGTTATAATCGACTTCTACTCCCCTGGCTGTGGAGGTTGCAAAACTTTGCATCCCAAGGTAATGGGTTTCACTGAATCAATAAATCTGTAGATACCAATCCCAAGAGTTTAAATTGCTTTAAAAAAAAAAAAGGATTTTGGTGGGTTTTGTTAACGTTTCTCCCCTTGATCTAGATCTGCCAGCTAGCTGATTTGAACCCAAATGCTCTATTCGTCAAAGTTAATCATGAGGAACTTAAACAAATGTGTTATAGTCTCAACATCCATGTCCTCCCATTCTTCCGATTTTACAGAGGAACTGAGGGTCGCCTATGTAGCTTCAGCTGCACCAATGCAACTGTAAGACACTACTATCCCATTGGATTTGTTTCTTAAGATTTTGATTAAAAGTACAATCATGGGTCATAATGTGTCTCAATTATAATTCCATCATCTAATACTCCATTCCTTTTTCAGATCAAGAAATTCAAGGATGCATTAGCAAAGCATGGGACTAATAGGTGTAGCCTTGGGCCGGCGAAAGGTCTGGATGAATCTGAGCTGCTGAAGTTAGCTTCTAATGGAGAGATTACTTTAGGTTTACCGTCTACCTTCGCTGGTAAAGGAACAATGGAGGATTTGACTCTAAAGAACATGGGTATCTCTCATCATTCGAGCATGTTAGTAGATAAGATTGAAGTCGTTAAAGAAGGAAGTCCAGCAGCAATGGTAATGTGAAAGAAGTATGGAATATGGATTGAGGCTTGATAGAGATTAATTATGGAGTCAAGTGGCTCCATTTTTAGGACATTTTTTGGTATTTGGTTGGAATGTGTATATTTATTATTGGGTTTTCCATAAGCGGGTTTAAGGTTTTTCAGATTAAGCCCGCCAGTTTGGTTAATCTTTTGTGGGGTATTCTGATCTGAAGAAGCTAATACAGATCTATCTTGTTATATGTTTTGTGTGTTTTGGTTGGAAAATGAGATAATGTTACGAAAGCTTGGTATGTTATTCTAAGCCTTGATTTATGTTTCATGGGCTTTGTCTTTTTCCAAAAAAAAAAAAAAATATATATATATATATATATTCTTACATTTTCTTTCATTTTCTATCAAAATCCTTGCAAACAGACATAACCACAGAAAATGTAATTTCTTGATGAACTACTCGGGCGACAACGTAAAAGACAAGTTTGCCCAATTGACAG
This sequence comes from Platanus orientalis, assembly GCA_025762735.1. Classification (NCBI taxonomy): domain Eukaryota; kingdom Viridiplantae; phylum Streptophyta; class Magnoliopsida; order Proteales; family Platanaceae; genus Platanus; species Platanus orientalis. The sequence continues at coordinate 10,653 of JAOXJP010145396.1, read as the reverse complement.
TTTTATTCATTGGACTCGGTTCATTAATAAAAAGCAAGTTGAGCGGAGGTTTTTGCTGTTAGATGCAAGGAGAGGTTGTTAGGTTCAAGAGAGTAACATCGAGATCAATCATTCATAATTCTGCAACTGACTTGGATGGCTGGGGTCTCCTTAATTGTGTTGGTTCCCACCGAGGTTGTGGATAAGGATGTCTAGTTGGTGCAGCAGTGCACTTATTATTATTATTATTATTATTATTATTATTATTATTATTATTATCCTTGTTACAAGGCATAGTTAGAGTTTCTTTTTGTTTACTTTCTTGTGAGTTACTCTATAAATGAGAGAGAGAGAGAGAGAGATTTTAGGTTTCTAGGCTCAAAGGTTGAATATGAAGGTGATATTTCATAAAATAAATAAAGTTAAAAAAAATAAAAATTGTCATGTGGGTATGGACTGGGTTTGATGTCACCTTAAGGAACGCTTAAGGTAGGCCCATATTCAGGGCCGGATACATGACGTCAAAAAGTGAAAATCACCCCTCCAAATGTAAATCACTTTATCGATGCCATGTGTCCACCCCTGCATATGATCGTTAAGGGGCACACCAAATCCGTGCCGGTTTGGTGTAGGCAATAGCTTAAACTTTAGTGGGGGTCAACATGTAATTCTCTTTATTTTGTCAAAAAGGCACTATGATATCATCCTTAGAAATATTATTGAATAAGAGATGGTTTTGGAAACGCCCGACCACAAATGGATAGAAGAAATTCAGATCAAGTCCTCCCCCTCTTGTCCACTTGGGCGTACATCATGTTTGACAACCACACAAGGCGGGACCTGGACTGAGCCAGGAAGAACCAATCAAAGCAGGCAACTCCACACAGTTTGAACTGCATATGAAAAGATTTGACCCTCAGTCTTCCCGCTTGAGATTGTCTCCAGATTTTTAAAGTTCAGTTAAAGTTCAAAAGATTTTGGTGGTCAACAGGTATCCAAAAAAGTCAACAAACTGGGCTGCAAATTTTCAATTTTGTTTATTATATTGCCACATGTCAACCATTGAGATATTCTGAACGATATTTGAACTTTAACATTCTGGAGAGAATCCTGAGGGCAGTCTTCCATACGAAAGATAGATGCCGCAGCCACCCTCTTGTTTAATTTTAAAACAGTATTGTCCCCATTTTTTTATTTGGTAGGGCTACTTGGGCCGATATCTGGGTAGAAGAAAGTCAGATCAAGTCCTCTCCTCTTGTTGCGAACACCCCAGTGCCCTGGTGGTTGCGGCACCACTGCTCTAGAGAAGAAAGGTCTTGGGTTCAAACCCAATCAGCAGCACTTATCCGTAGTCATGAGTTGACATTGCCTCTCCCGCCATATTACAGGTGATTTACTAGGTGCAGCAGTCAGAAGGCAGCAGGCCCATCGGGCTATCCAAAAAACAAAAAGTCCTCTTTTGTTCTCTCAAGGCCCAGTCTGTTTGCAGAGATTATGATGGAAAGTGAAAGAAAAGAAAATGAGAGTAAAGAAAGGAAAAGAAAAGAAAGACATGGAAATACACTTTCATATTACTGCCTGTTAGCTACATAAAGTGTAAGAAAATGAAACATAATTTATAACCATCTGTTTGCCAAGACGTAATAGAAATTTATTTTAAAAAATTACAAAAGCATGCAACTTGAACCTCAACATTGGCCATAATCATACTAATGATTGTTCTTGCTACCCATACATCAACCACACTTACAAAAGCTGTATAAAACATCAAAGAACTATACATAAATGTAGAGATCATAGTACACAAAACATTTACCAAAAAAAGTGCATCTAGCTTTAAAGAGATGTCATGATTTTCTTGCTTCAAAATCAAAATCTGTTTCCAGGGCAAGTTGTTCTATTTGCATCTCGTCTCTATCTCCCCTGTAAACCTCTATTTCACCTTATAGGTCTATGATCTTTTGCTTAAGCAAGCATGCTTCCTTGGCATCATTGGGTTCTTTAATTAATTCTTCCAGTGCTTCTTGTTCTTCATCACCATCCATTTCATTTTTGGAGAATGCCTCCTGCACCTCTTTGGCATTGTCATTGGTTGACAACACGTTGGAAAGATGGGATATTTCACAAATTTTCTGCATCAACATTTCATCTAGGTCCCGCACAGCAAGAATCAACTCAGAGTTGGATTCTTGTGCCTTTTGTAGTTGTAAGCAAAGATTGGCATTCAAATCTTTCTTATAATTCAGCTCTTGTCTGATTTCTTCTAGCATAGCACTTGGATCCTTATTCTCAAACTGCAATTTTCTTGAAGCTTTCACCTCATCAAAATGTTTCTGTGAGGCCTTGAGTTGTTCACATACTCTTGTAAGCAGTCAATCTAAGAACTAACCTATCAAAGGCCAAAAGAATGAAGAAAAACCTAATGAAATAAATGAAGAGAAAATATGTATTATATATCTTGTAAAGGGGAATCTTCTTGACACTAGCCCCTGCTTTGCAAACTGCAAGAGACACTGCCAATATTCCGTTTCCTCCGAACTGGAATTACATAAATGTAAACGTGAATAAAAATACTTCAATCAAAGAAGTAATGGAAACCCTTACCGAAAAAAACAAGTAATGGAAACCTGGTCAATTACCTTCTGTTTGCACCAGCCCCATTCATTTGCAATTACATCAATCTGTTGCACCATGTAGTTATCAATACTAGTTTGTTCAGTTGGTCCTGTGTAAAGCAATGAAAATTGCAATTCAGAAGCAGGGAAAAATAGGAAAGAATTCCAAAATGCAGATTATCAAAAATTGTTTGTTCTTCAACCGGTGAACCCAGTCGAGTTGACTCAGTTTGGTTGGGCTCCAAGTAACAAATTTGAATTGAACTTCATGAAATTGACCAAGTTTTCATTCATCATGCCACTTCATCCTCTATACATAAAAGCTGATTTCTGCATTTGGAGAAAAAATACCTAAAGGTATTATTTTGATATATTGCACATCTTTGCACAGTAAGACAAAAAGGCAATGGGGGAGCCCAAGATTGGCCTGCTTTCTGGAGGAAGAAAATAGAATTAATGATTGTTTTTATCATCCGATAGAGATACAAACCGGTGGGCTGTCTCCTGCCTGTTTGGTCTGTGTTGGTGTTTGCATTTCAAACAAGATTTATGCAGGGGTATATCAGATAGCAAACACAATACTTTTGATATTTGTTGTCATCTGTGAATGTTGGCATCTCTGGTGGGAGGGTTTATTTTACTAATTAACATCAAAACTGAAAAAGAGGAGCACAACACAATGAAGACCACTTGATGTGGACAATCAAGCAAGACTTATGTATATACCCCCACAAAAGAGGGCTAGATTTAAGTGCACATGTTATGTGGAATTATATAGGGTCTTTTAAGGGAGGGTGCAACATTTTATGTGTCCATGTAATAAGACCAATAGTGTCAAACTTTGGGTTTCTGAGTAATCCCATTTTTTATGTTCAACCCACTTTTTCAAATGTCAAAACTTAACTTTTTAGTTTAATTTTGGTGTAATTATATAGGTTATTCAATTACCTTTTTAATGAGACCAAGATTGCGTTAGTCCGAGGTAATTTGAGAAAGTTATGACCAAATTACTAAGGGATGGTCACTAAAAACGAGAATAATGTTTTTTAGGAAGTTTTGAGTTTTAAGTTTTAGGAAAATAAGTTTTTAGAAGGTTATGTTTTTAGAAAACTTGGCTAGCAAATTTAGAATTTTAGAAAGTTTCTAATTTTGGCAAGTTTCTAATTTTTTTAAGTTGTAAGCCTATTTAAAGGCAACCCCTCTCCCATAATTTAGGAGTGAAGAATAAATTTGTTTTTGAATATTTGAGTGTTCCTAAGGTGCAACTGTAGCCATGTTCTTCTTCTCCAAGGGTTGATGCCACTCATGGCCCCCCTCTTTCTTCTTCTATAGATAAGCCACAAGCTCCCTTCTCTCCTTCAAGGTATATCTCTATTTTTTTTCTTTATCTCTTAATTTTTTTCATAACTCATCTCTTTCTTTTCTAAACTATTATCTTCTCATTATTTTTGTCATTATTCTTCTTTCTTCTGCTTCTTCCTCTAGTCTTGTTCTTCTTTCTTCTCTTGAAACCTCCATTAAAGCACCTTCACTTTTTTTTTTTGAAATTCTTTGATTTGACCCATCAATCTTATCGAAATTTCATGAAATTTTAATTGTAGAACCATGTCACACGTAAGAAACGATCATAAAAATTTTAAAATTTTCTAATATGTTAGAGGGGCATTTTGGTAATTTTCAGACTTTCTGTCAAAATTACAAAAATACCCTTTTGGGTAATTTTCTTCTATTTCCTAAATCCTCGTTATCTCATTTCTCTGATTTTATTTTCTGATTCTTAAATTTTGTGGCTACTTGTTTGTCTCTAAATTTTATTCTTGATTTCTTTGCATCTGCATCCTTAATTTAAATTATTTGAGGCTTTGGAAAATTATTCTACATCAATTTTGTGTATCTTCTCCCTTGTCCTGCATCAGAAACAGGGCGGGAGAAAGGTGTTGAACCCAGGTCTCTAGTATCAACACTAGACTTTACCAACTTCACAAGTTGGACCCTGATTGACATGTGTGGACTAAATAAAAGTCACACAAGCACATATGTCATGATAGGATCATATAGCCACTTCCTGAAAATGCCTATAACAAATTCTGAGTAACTGTTGATCTTAGCTGCAATATATCAATCAAAAACGTCAAGACTACCCTAATTTGCAAATCCAACTAACAAGTTGGGATGCCCCTGTTGGCAATAATGCTGCTTATTCTATCTGCCTAGTTTTTTCATAGCAACATTTCTCATATTTACAACTTCCTCACTAAAGAAAATCTTTGTTAATTCCTCCTCTATAAAAGAAATTGGTAATTCCTCAACAACTCCCCACCATGTGATCATAACTTACTAATTTAGACAAAATTGTATTGGTCTAAACAATATCAAGTTGCCAGAAAGCACCTATAGGTATCCAATTTCCTCAAATTTTGATCAGCCTGCACTAAATTATGCATATTCAAGTGTTTTCCCAATCAAACAAGAAAGTTAAATGTAACGATAAAACCCTAGAAAGGAAGTTTGTTTTGAAAACAAAAAAGAGAAGAAAAATTAATCAATTAAAAATTAGGTTTGATGACTTTAGTGGGCTAACTCAATTCAACGCAGACCAAGCCATATCTTAACAATTTGGGGTCAGCTACATGAATCCTATTTCCACCATTCCACTACAAGTTAACAAAGATTTAGATTTCAGCCAAAAAAAATCCAATTAATACAACTAATTCAGTATAATGCCCATATTAATGGTTTCGTTTACTCAAAAAAAATCATATAAATGGTTTTATTTCAATATGCATTGTCATCAATAGGTGACAATTCAATAGTGCAAAAATGCTACTATGGTCATTGGATTATATGCATCTTTTACCCCGTCACCAAATATTAATCATATTTTAACTAATTTCCATTATGTTTTGGCGTTCAGAAAAACCTACTGAGCTTCCATGGCCCTAGCTTATAAATTTTTCCAAGATTATTTGCACAATGACTCCTATGTACAACATCAAAAGCTCAACAACATCCAACAAGTAGATCATATATACTATGCACGGAACACCAATTGAATCCATAACCTATAAAAAATTTCACATTAAATCAAAGGAAAATAACATAAACACAATTGTTTAAATGTGAATTCTTAATCTTACTTAATCAACAAATTAAATATCACAAAATACATTGAAAGGATATAAAAATATGCTTATTAACAAATCATGCTGTGGTTTAGTTGGTTGCCATATCAATCTTTTTTTTTTAAAGATAAAGGCAAGATTTTATTGAAAACCAAAAGAAGAGGAAGAGGCAACTGAAGAAAACAAACAACCAAACAACATAAAGCATCACCAAGAAGGTGAAAGAAAACAACAAAAACCGAACCCAACACCCATAAAGAGAAGAACATTACAATTCTTCATGCCACAAATCGTTCCACTCTCCCTCCACAAAATCCGCTCTAATAGACATCCAATCATAGAGAGCTCTATAAATATGCATAACCAAATCGCTATGGGTCCTCCTCTTATCCTCAAAGATCCTCAAGTTTCTTTCCTTCCAAATCCCCCAACAAATGGCCCCCGGAAGGAACGACCAAATGATCACAGAGATCCCCTCCAACTCTTGAGTCCATCACCCCAAGATCAAAACACTGAAGTGGTTAGGAAAAGCCCAAGCAATACCAAGACGAGAGAGGAAGAAACACCAAATCCTATGAGTCATGATATAATGGACAAAAATATGATCCACTGACTCCTCCTCCTTCATGCAAAGAATACATCTATTAGTCAAATTTCATCATCTACTCTGCAAATGATTTAAAGTGAGGATTTGGTCCAAAACAGTGTTCCAAATAAAAAAGGAAACCGTTGAAGGAATGCCCAGGATCCAAATGCTTCTATGAGGAAAACCCAAAAAACTATGATTATTTAAGGCCAAATAAAGAGATTTAGTAGTGAACTGACCTTTCTTCGAGTTACACCAACCGTCCCTCATGTTAGGGTCCGGTCTCAACTTTTCCAAAAGACCCAACATCCTGCACAACTCACTAAACTCCCAATCATTCAAATTTTTGTGCAACCGAGGTATCCAAATATTTCCCATGGGCTCAAAATAATCTCTCACAACTACCCTCAGATTAATAGCCAAAGAGTAGAGAGTTCTAAATGAGTCTTTAAGCGGAGTCTCACCAACACAAATATCCTTCCAAAATCGGATCTCATTACCCAAGCCCAAATTGAATCTAATAAATTTCCAAAAGACTTCCGACATCTTATGAATTTACTTCCAAATCCCACAACCATGCCTTCCTTTAGCTTTCTTCCCCTCCCACCCCAAGAGCTCACCAAATTTAGCCACCACCACCCTACGCTAAAGACTATCTCTCTCCATCCCAAATCTCCAAATCTATTTCGACAAAAGAACCATATTATGCTGTTTAATTGATCTCAACCCCAACCCACCACAATTAAAATGCTTAAGAATTATATTCCAATCCACCAAATGATATCTATGATGCCCATCCGTATCATTCCACAAAAACTACGAAAGCAAGATTTCAATTTGTTGGCCACCGAACCCGGAATCGTCAGAAGATAAAGGAAATAATTAGGAATAGAAGCTAGAGTGGACTTCAAAAAAGTCAATCTACCACCTTTAGAAAGTAGGGAAGCTTTCCAAGAATCAAGACTCAAGGCAACCCTCTCAAGAACTAGCTCCCAAACAACACTAATGACTCCACTTCAAGTTTGGTTTATGCCAATTTTATTTTACCAATCAAATTCATCCAAAAAATAAAATTACAATCAGAAAAAAAGGGGGGGTAAGGGGGGTGGGGGGGAGGGGGGCTAATGAGTTATTATATATAAGTTTCAATGTACATTGTATATGAGAAAATTCTTTTCAATAAGAAATAGAGAACCTTGTTTTCTTTTAAAAAAAAATGTTTTTCTTTAGATGTAAATATACTTGTTGGGTGTCTCACCTATTCATATATGGACTGATTGGTTTGTAGAATTCCCTCATCTATTAAATAGAAGTCGCTACGAAGCAAAAGCACATGTAACTTTAAGGTGTTAAATTTTCCAATGTATAAATGAAACAGAAACACTACAGAAGGCCTAGAAAAAGTACCAAAACCACTTCCAGAAGCGATGTGTGATGCAGCCAATATTTTTAGGTTGTTGTATGTGCCTCTTCATAAGAGGATTAAGTTCAAAAGTTGTAAAATATTTTGGTTTTTTTAGAGTTATTTTATGGGGTAGGAGTACTTTGTAATAAGGCAAATATTTGCCAAAATTTTAGGAATCTAAGGGGTACACAACAGCCTTATTTGGGAACCCTTTTTAATGTTAAAAATTCAAAACAGAGGGGCACAAAAGAGCTGGCCGTACAGCTAGGTGACTAGGGATAATTTGTGGCACTTTGAAAAAGTCAAAGTGGGCCCACACTATGAGCTGGTAGACACCCCACTATTCTCCAAGATATTGAGAATATTTAGGAGATATTTGGGGGGGGGGCACTAAGCCTAGTCACTCCTTTAGGAAATTTCTAGATTTTGGAAATCCTAGGAGATCATGTGGGGCCCATTTCAGTATTGTCAACAACCTAAGACTAAAAATCCTAGGATATTTGGATCTTTTTTTTTTAATAGAATATTTTGCCAATTAGGAGTCTTTATGTTTAAGAAAAGTTTTAGATAAGGTAGGATTTCATCTTATTTAGGATTTTATTTTATTACAAGTTCTTGTAAAGCCTATTTACAGACCATTCATAATCAATAAAAAGAGTGAAAATTGAAGATGAAAAAATTGATGTAATGTCATGTGTGAATATGGTGGCTGTGAGCCAACCTCATTTCTCTCTTCTCTATCTCTCCCTCTCGTGAATAGGTATGAGATTCTATCTCTTCTTCTTTTTCCTTCCAACGTGAGCTTCCATCCCCTCTCTCTTCTTCTCTCTAATCTATATCTTCATCTTCTTCTTTCTTTCTTATTTTCTTTATAAGCTCTATATTTTATTTGTTGTTTCTCATTTAAGAAACCTATAGATCACCTTCAAGATTCATTCTTGACTGATTTTCTTGGTTTTTTAACCAGTAAACAGTTAGCATCCCTGGTAGCATGGGTTTGAGTCACAGAAACAACCTCTCCAAAAATGGGGGTTAAGGCTACATACATCTTGCCCTCCCCAAACCCCGCATTAGCGGGAGCCTCGTGCACTAAGTCGCCCTTCTTTTTTTTAGATTCCCACCATCCTCTTTCTATTCCTCATTAATTAAACTTGAGGTAACTATCCTATTTTTGAGGAAAATGTCCTTCTATCCAAGTGGTTATGGCGCTTTAGAATTGAGGAAAGGGCCTTATGGAGGAAGGTGATTGCGGCAAAATATGGTGCCATAAACAAATGGGAGCCGGGATGAGTTGCGAGCCCTCATGGTGTCAGTTTTTGGAAATGAATTATGTCCTTAGCAAAGAGATTTAAAGAAGCAACTCATATGAAGGTTGGAAACGGTCGAAATACTCTTTTGGGATGGTACTTAGTGCAGGCTTAAACCCTTAAAACTAGATTTCCCTTCCATCCTCAATATTACTTCCAACAGGAATGCTTTGGTCGTTGATTGTTGGAGAGAGGGCGAAGGATGACATAATTGGCATATTCCCCTTAGGCGGTATCTTCACAATTGGGAGATTGATGATATTGCTCATATTCTAAGGACTCTTGATACCTTTCACTTCTCTCTTGATAAAGAGGATAGCTATAAATAGACCCTAGAAAAGAATGGTCATTTCTCGGTAAAATCGTGTCATGGGCTATTTGATCGAAGGAAGGAGGATTCATATCCTTGGTTGATTATTTGGAAAAGCAGAGCTCCTTCCAAAGTTATGTTCTTTATGTGGACTATTCTCAAAGCCCGAATCCTTACCTTAGATAACCTCCAAAAGAAGGGTTTGTTTATCCCGAACATGTGCTCCCTTTGTTGTAATGATGCAAAGTCCATTGAACATATCCATCTTCATTGTTTGTTTGCCCTAATATTTGGAGAATGTTGCTCTACGAGGTTGATATCCGAAGACTATTCCTGGTTTGTGCACTCAATGAAATGGTTTTGGGAGGGGAAGCAAAAGAAAGAGGATTTAGAATCTATGGCTCCCGGCCATTTGGTGGTCCATTTGGTTGGAAAGGAATAGTAGAGTCTTTGATAACTATTTGGAACCTTCGTTTAAGGTGTATAGGGGTGCTCGAGATAGATGTCTTTGGTGATCCTTGGTTTGTAAAGAATTTGCTAATTGGTCCTTTATGGACATCAAGTTGGGTTAGGTTAATATTGTGATGCAACCAATGAGAAGAGATTATTGTACGTGCCGCCCCACAAGAGAGTCTAATTCAAGATTTGCGAAGATTCCTTCAGTTCATAGAGTTTAGGGATATTAGGTATGTTTCTAGTTTATTTTACGATTATTTTATTTAAGTTCATTTAATTTTAGGGTTATTTTTGAGATTTACTCTACTATAACCAGACCCTAGAGGCCTTGGCAAAAAAAAAAATTATTGTTCTAAGAGTTCTTATAATAAAGATTAAGTTAAGGACCTAGGTGCAATATTAAAAGTAGGAGTCCTAGTTGATTTAGGAGTCTAGTGGTACAAATCTATATAAAGAATGGTTATTAGGTTATAATCGGTTGTTGATGATAAAGTAAAGATTATTTATAGAGTTCACGATTTGGGTTGGTATCTTCTCCAAAACCCCTCACGTAAGGTGAGTTCTATTATTCACTCTTTTCTTCTCTATCTTCTAATGTAGTAATATTGTTGTTTTCTTGATCTACTCACATTATTATTATAATTTTAGATTAAAGATTTAATAAATAATCTTTCTTTATTATAATCTTGAATCCGAAATTTTGCATACAACATTCCCTTATCATCTTCTTCCATTTTTTTACGAACAGACTATCAAGAAACCCTTTTTTGATTGTCTTAATCTATATTCCTTTGTTCTTTCACCTTTTCTTGATTCAAGAATTTAATTTTTATGAATCTTTTGGTTGAATCTTGAATTCTTGAAATTGTTTTA
>JAOXJP010145385.1:0-13248 GCA_025762735.1 Platanus orientalis | reverse complement strand
CCCCAATGGGGCCCCCTTTAACCCATCGAACATAGCCAAAAGAATCCCTTAGCACACATCCATACCCGGCTGGGCTTGGATTTCCAAAAGAAGCACCAACAAAATTCACTTTCAACTGGTCTCTGGAGGGGGGAATCTAAGCCATTGAGGGAACCTACTAGGAGAAGTGATTTCCAACTAGGCAAGAGACCTAATCTCTTAGCATATCGTTTCATAGAGACGTATTGAAACTCCTTTTTCACAAGGACCCAAGAGAAAATATCATTTACAATGGAAATCAAAGACCTCCCACACCCTTCTCTTTTTGTCTTCAAAGATCGTCCTATTTTTTTCCTTCCATTTACCCCACACCACCCTTGGATGAATGGCTTTGCAAAAAATCTTCCCTCAGTCACCCATAATCCCCCTGCCCCACTGATTGAACAGAGCATCCATGGAGCCAAGCATAGTGAAATGGATACATAAATCCCTTTTAAAGGAATTCCAAATAGCCGTAGAATAAGCTTAGTGGATGAAAATATGGTCCCCAAATTCCGCATCCATCATGCATAGGAGACAAATAGAGGGGGAGAGAGACATATAAGGTCTCCTTCTCTGCAACATGTACAAGGTATTTTGTTTACCTAAAAACTAGATCCAAGAGAAAGCCTTGACGCTAGGCGGTGCAATAGAATCCCACAAGTTTTGGACCGGGATAATAGAGGGCAAAGCATTATCACCATTCAAGATAGAGAATAAGGATTTGGAAGAGAAAGCCCCATTAGGCGAGGGGGACCAAATACGAGTTCCCTATCCTCGTTAGTGATAAAAATCAAAGAAAGGTCATCCATAAGTTTTCCAATAAGTGGGATTTCCCATTCAAATAGGTCATGGGAGAAGAGGAGATTCCAATTAAGGCCATTTAGGTTATGGGAAAAAACCTCCACTACCGTAGCATTTTTATGCAGGGCAATGGAGTATACCCGTAGGTGAGCAACAACATGTGTAAACTCCCCCCACCAGAGGTCCTTTCAAAAGCAAATTTTTTTACCATTCCCAAGAAGAAAACGGGTATGAGGATAAAAACAGGGACTAACCTAAATGATATGTTTCCAACATAAAGAATGGGAACAAGGAATAGATTGGTTAAAGTCCCACCTAGTCACGTCTGAACCATATCTATTAAGGATGATGGAATACCATGAACTTCCTTACTCTAAATAGAATCTCTACAGCCATTTTTCCAACAACGCCAAATTTCTCTCATTAATTCTTCCCAACCCCAAACCCCCTAACTCCTTAGGAATTACGACTAACTCCCATTTGACAAGGTGGTCTTTCTTCAAATCGCCACCGTCCCAAAGAAAATCCCTTTAGAGCTTTTCAATACGAAATATAACTATACTAGGCATCCTGTATAAGAACATATGATAGATCGGGATGTTGGAGAACGCCGTTTTAATCAAAAGGATTCCACCACCTAGAGAAATGTACGATCTTTTTCAACATGCAAGGTTTTTTTTTACATTTTTCCACCACTGGATCACAGAATCTCTCCACTCTAAGACTCCCACCAAGAGCCATTCCAAGATATTGAATAGGCCACCTCCCCACATTGCACACCATGACCTCCGCAAGACTACCAAGCCTATTATCTTCAATATGAATACCCACCATACAAGACTTGATCATATTCACCTTCAGCCCAGATATCACTTGGAAAATCTTCAAACACAGATGCATTCTTTTAATGTTGTCTGTATCAACCTTGAGAAACAAAATCGTATCATCAGCAAACTGAAGGTGGGACACCACAATTCTATCATCTCCAATAGTGCACCCCTCAATCAAGTTTGACACTTCCATCTTCCTAATGATATCGCTCAACCTGTCAGCCACAAGGGAAAAAAAAAAAGGAGAGAGAGGGTCATCTTGACAAAGGCCCCTAGTTGATTTACAGAATCCCTTAGAGGTTCCATTGACCAAAATCGAGAAATAAGGCTTTGTAATGCAACCTTTAATCCATAAAATCCATCCCCCCCTAAAACCTTTCTTCTAGAAGACCAATAACAAAAATTACCAATCCACCATGTCGTAAGCCTTTTCCATGTCCAATTTGCACACCACCCCTTCTGTATTTTCCTTCCACATCGAATCCACACATTCATTGGCAATGAGAATACTATCTAAGATCTGCCTTCCCTCAATAAAAGAAGTTTGGGTAGAAGAGACCACCTCATCCATGATATATTTAATCCGACCCAACAAAACCTTGGTTATGATTTTATACACACTACTCCCCAAGCTAATAGGGTAAAAATCCCCCATGCATCTAGTTCCATCTTTCTTAGGGACAAAAACAATAAAGGTGGACCTTATGGCCTTACAGATTTTCCCATGCACAAAAAACTCGCCAAACACCTTTATTAAGTCAGCTTTGATAATATCCCAGCACTCTTGGAAGAATAACAAAGAGAAGCTATCAGGCCTAGGAGCCTTAGAACCATCCATTGCAAACATAGCAGATTTAACTTCCTCTTCCCCAAACGGCCTCTCAAGGTCAACTCCTTGCTCCAGATTGCTCCTCCCCTCGAAGAAATTATCAATAACCGGTCTATCGCTCCCCTCCTTTTTGTACAACCTCTCGTAAAAAGTTGTTTCATTTGCAATATGCTTAAAGCCCAACAACTCCACCCCATTGGCCATAATGCTAGTGACCAAGTTTTTCCTTTTCCACCCATTAGCAATTTGGTGAAAAATTTTGGATAAGGTTGCATGTATTAGTGTAATTCTTCCCCCCATAGAGATGTATGAACATTTCAAGAATGCTAGTTTCTTTAAAACCTTCTCCTTCACAGGGTCCTAGAATGAGATAACATTTGAATTCCCCCCTAATGGCATCCCTAGATACTTTATAGGCCAAACACCCACCTTGCACCCAATCACATCTGCAAGCTCTAATAAATCATTTTCTTTAATTGATATTCTCACCATGCAAGATTTATCCCGATTCACCTTTAGAGCTGTTATAGCTTCAAAAATGCGAAGGCACTTCACATTCTTCAGTTGTTCCTTGTCGCCCTTGAAAAATAATATGGTGTCATCTGTTAATTGTAGATGAGATATTGGGGCACTATCCACCCCCACTGAGAAGCCTTCCACTAAGTTTGTATCTTCTACTCTCTTTAATATCATGCTCAGGGCATCTGCCATGATGGAAAATAGAAACGAGGGAGAGCGGGCACCTTGCCTCAGACCCCTAGAAGATTTGAAAAATCCTTTGGATGTTCCATTTAATAAAATGGAGAAATAAGGTTCTTCTATACACCCCTTCATCCATTGTATCCATCTCTCCCCAAAACCTTTCATCTTCAATGCCCAAAATAAAAACTCCCAGTCCATCCTATCATAAACATTTTCCATATCAAATTTGCACACCACCTCTTTTTTCTTTCTTCTTCTAAAATCAACATTCATTTGCAATTAATATGTTATTCATAATTTGTCACCCTTGTATAAATGCACTTTAAGTACTCAACCTTTCCATCACTTTCCTTAGTCTCATCGATAGCACTTTGGAAATAATTTTGTAGAGGTATTGACAAGACTTATGAATCTATAATCCCCCAATTCCTTGACCCCCTCTTTTTCAGGGACCAATACAATGCCATTGCCATGTTCATTAAGCCTTGCTCGTAAAATTCCTCAAACACCTTCATTAGATCGACCTTAATAGTGTCCCAACGCTCTTGATAAAATAACATAGAATACCCATCCGGACCTAGGGCCTTTGCAGCATCTTTCCCAAAAACAACCTCCTAACCTCCTCAATGCAAAACTTTTTTTCCAATTCTTCGACCTCCACACCAACAAGCAAAACTTCAAACAAGTCCTCAATGACAGGCCTCCTCCACCCCTCATTCTCATACAATTTAGCATAGAAACAATTGGCCACATCTGCAATCATTTCAAAATCTTCCTCCTCCCCGTTTAAAAGCAAGCTTGGAATCAAATTTTTCCTCTTCCTCCCATTCACAACTTTGTGAAACAACCCCGTATTTTGCCCCCTTCCTTTAACCATTTACACCAAGATTTGTGATGCCAAAAAATCTCTTCCGCTTTGAAAATCCTCCCTAACTCCACCTTCTCTTTCCATTTTTCCTTTTAAGTCCCCCATATTCACCCCAACCTCCTCCAACTCACTATCAATACATTGAAGATCCGTCCATAGTCTATTCTTATTCTCATGGAGCCTTTCAAATGAATTCCCATTCCATTCCACCAACTTCCTTTTGACAAATTGAAGTTTCTTCATGAAGCAAAAAAACCCAACCACCCACCTCACATTCATTTCACCAATTGTCAATTATATTTTTAAAATTCGGATCAGTGGTACACATGTTCTCAAACCTAAAAGGTTTTGGTCCAAAGCTTTTCACCGTAGAATGTAAAACCACAAGCCAATGGTTAGAAGTTGTCTTTGTGCTCACTTCCTAAAAGTACTTTGGATACAAATCCTCCCAATCTCCAGACACTAGGAATCTATCAATCCTACTCATTATAGAGCAGTCTTGCATGTTAGTCCACGTGTACTTGGCATTAGATAGTGGACTATCTCGCAACATCCCATTTCTTACAAACTCCCCAAAATCCTTCATGCTTGTCGTTATGTGATCCTCAGAGTTCTTCTCATGAACAAATCAACAAACATTGAAGCCACCACCCATTACCCACGGCCCATTCCATCTCCCCCTTAAAATTAGCAATTCTTCCCAGAAATCCATCTTGTTTATAGTAGATGCAGGACCATATATCCCAGTAAACATCCACTCCTTTCCTTGTTGAATATCCTTCAGAATTATTGAAATCGAGAAATTACCAATAACTTCTTCCATTTTTCACACATTTGTCTGATTCCAAGCATAAATATGCCTCCTGAAGCACCCACAGATGACACTGAGCACCATTGAGGTTAATGGAGTAAGGTTGCTGCTATTATCACCTCTAAACAGCCCTTGTGGCCTAGGGACATGCCTAGAGTCACGAGAAGCCCCCCGAGTCGTTGGACTACACTTCTTTCCAAGGATGGGCGTCTAGAACGACTTGTACGCATTTGATGTCGGATTGTCCTTTCAAAATTAAGCTCCCATTCATCCTATAAAAACCTATCAATCTCCTTGCGATGCATCTCTCCCTATTCCGAACTCGCACGACCACGACCATTGTTTTGGATTAGGTCAAAGGTTAGGGAAGATGGGATATGTTCCTTCACAATTGAATCCTTACGAACCCATTTTTTAATTGGGGTTGGACCAAACCCAGTCGAGATTTGGGTTAACCCACTTTTGGGCCTTTCATGGGTCGCTACCTGGGATTAGGTCACTATTTGAACTCCCTCCCACGTCGTAGCTTGAATTTTGAAATCAGCGCGTTCTAAACTTTTCCACCGCCTAAGGAATTCAATGTACTCTAGATGGCATGCTCACGTCCGCCTGATTAGAATCAAGCACAATGGATGGAGAGACCAACACATTTGCACTCCCCAGTGACATGAACCTAGGGTTATTTTGGATATTTCTCCCCATGACCTCAGATTCGTCAAGTCTCTATGATTCTCCATCTTCATCAACCTCCAGCCACCGGCATTGCAAGCTCTCAATGACACCATCACTCACCAACGGAATAGCTTTGATTGCCTGCTCCAGTTCAATGACCAAGATCTAGTCAGTGCCATTTATTTTTAAAGTGATGACTATTGGGATAGCAAGCCTATTCCCGCCTCCGACCTTCAATCTCATTGCCGATAGGATTTTGCTATTACGAGTTCTTTTGTCAACATCCACCAATCCTCCACACCGCACCCCTATCGCGTTAAAAACTTCTTGGTTCCAGAGGTGGGGAGATAAACCCCAGACCTTAATCCATCTGCAGCTGGACACAACTTGTGTCTTGATTTTCTACAACTCCAGTGACCACTGTTTGAAGCACAAAGCTTCATCGGCAAACTGAATAGGTCCCCACTGCCTGATGCTGCCTGCCTCTACCTCAGATTCGGCGAAGAAGATTGCCCTATTAGGTGGTACCCCAACCAGGAAGAAATGAGGGGGTTTTGCATAAGCTGGTTGGAAAAATGTTGAGATTCTGGTCTTTGTAGCTTCCCAGTTGATGTCAGCCCCCCAGATCTCACAGACAAAAGGCCGGTCCCATCCAGACTGAGCACCCTCCCCTCGATTTTAACCTTCAGCTCAAGTAATATTGTTTCCATAAGAGGAGATTCCGGGACAGGATGGTCTGTTGTTGGTTGGAACACTTGCTTCTTTGCATCACACATCTGTCGCAACACCAGCACCATATTTGACCATCCAGAAAACTCCAAGTCCTCTGGAATAACCACGAACTGGTTCCTCTTCTCCGACAGCCACTCAGAGATCCGAATGAACCAGCCTCTGCTATTGTTCCCTCCTGACAAACAGATCGTGGACTTATTCACCCTCTGTGTTTCCTTTAAGATCTGGTCCTTCCTTGAATCCTTTGCCTTAACAAGGAAGGAGATTACCTTGTCACAGAGCACTGCGCAGAAAGAGATCTTGTGTGGCCTACCCTTTGATCTCTTGATGATGCTGAAAGTGCCAGCACCTTCAAAGCCATCGCACCAGATTTCAAAAGACGAACTCTATGTTAATATACCGCTTCATCTCGCCTGACTAGGGATCATCTCATCTGGTTGTCATTAGAATCGAGATGGCATCTCCAAAGTTAGAAGCAAGAGGCACATCCTAAGCTACTCTGGATTTTACCATCTTTAGCATCCCTCTCCAACCGTACATGGCCTCATCATTCATTTTATTCCTCTCCATTCCTTTCTTCTTGATTTCCAATTTAAGAACTCGCTCTCATCCTTTATACTCTGCAATTCTGTATCCTTATCCATCAAATTTTCCTTTAAATCTGTGATAATTTCCTTTGACTTCTTTAGCTCAATTTCCAGTTCAGACTCTTTCTGGCTTGACTGGTTCTCAATCTTCATATTCAGGCCTTCATTGGTTTTCTTTAGTTTTGCCTCCAATTCAGCTTCTCACCAGCATGATTTAGATTTTGTTCAATCCACAGTTCATGTGCACTTTGAATCTGTATTGTGCTGATGGAGCTATTCTAGGAACCAAAAGCAAAATAAATTGGGAACTCATAAAAGAAAAATGGGTCTGTAAGCTCCAAATTCAAGGAACTTTAGGAATTTGAATAGTTGAGATAAGGGTTTCTGAGGAAGAACCTCAAATTACGAAATTGGGTTCAACCCAAATGTCAAAATTCTCTTGTAGTCTGAAGGCTCCCCTAAATTTACAAATCGACTTCTGCCATAACAGAAAGAGGAAGAATTCTGGTATCCAGTATCCTTTGTAAGCATTTCCACCGTGGGAATTTCAAGAAATGCAAATAAACGTGAATGAAAGCAAAGTTAGGGTATTGAAACTCATACTTGACTAAGGAGAGAAGACGATTCTCAGCAGCGATAATATGATCAGTTGAGGTTGGTATCTACCGAAGAACAGAAGGCCAGATCAATCGCGACGTCGATGTAGTGGAAGACTGCATGCCAGACTTGCTGATCTCCTCTGCCATCCTCACTACTACACTCAACCACCTCCAGTTCATTCTACTTTACCTGTTTGTTACCGGAGAAGAACCTCTTGCCAAAGTGATCACTTGAAGTTGCAGTGACGATGATGTTCGCCTCTTGCACCAGAGCTCCCAAACTATAGTCGCTTGAGGTTGTCATGCGTTCTCAATTTTTTATTGATGCCGTGCACAAACCGACGGAGTGCATTCTAAAATTTTTTGACACTACCTTTTATTGTGCCAAAAAAAATAGTCAGAATGAGGTTTTAGGAGTCATTTTGAGAATGCATTTTGGTTTGCCAAATACCATTTTCTCATCTTTCTTTCTTTCTTTTCTTTTCTTTTTTTAATTTTTTGGAACTAAGAATGCACAAATTGCATTCTTTGAATGGTTCCCAAAGGACCCTAAAAGTCCCAAACAGATCTAAGTTATTCCTAAATCACATTGACGTTACAAAGATGAAACATGTGTTGAGGATTTCTCACTAATGAACAAGAGAATAATTCTTCTGTTGTGACAGAAAAGCAATCCAGGTGATTCGAAATTATTAAAAAACAAATAAAAGGTTGAGCAAAAAGCTAATACCAACTTCTATGAAGGCATGTTAGTCATAACAACTAGACCTTCAGACTCTAAAGTTCAGTTATAGAAAACCATCTACACAAATAACACAAGCATGTATAGACCATATACTACAGGGATTCAGGGAGTTATGGATGGTATTTGATCAAATAACATGTAAGGAAAACAACCATACAAATCAAATGGACGGGAATGTAAGTAAGCTGAAACTTTTAACAACATATTGCAAAAGATCCTCCAAAAGATGAATAAGACAAAGAACCACTTAGTTTCAATTAAAATGGTGCAATTTGATAATACTAGAATGATAAAATTGTGTTACCTGTGCTAAAACAAGAATTCAATCCTCTAGCCAAATATCGAGTACCAGGATGCAGTCTGCTACGACGAGCAGTAAGAGCAACTACACCTTCTTGCTGACCTGAGCTTCCAAAAACTCGAAATTCTGCGAATCCCTATAAATAAATGCCAATAGATGTGAACATTATGCACAAGTAACTCCAAACATATCAAAGGGAGCATCAGACATTACTCGGATGCTTGGTGGTTGTTAGGGCTGGTTGATCACTTTCAATGTGAGTTGGGCAGGTAATTGTAACTGAAGATAATAAATGCCAAAGAAAAAAAAAAAAAAAGAGAGACCACATAAAGTTCTCCATATTATATTCATAAAAAAAAAAAAGTAGTTCTAGAAAACTTATGAAATGAGCTCAACTCAATGGGTAGAAACCTAAAAGGGAAGGGGAGAAAAACTACTATCAATAATCTTAACCAAGATGGCTTCAAGAAAAAGGCAGTAATCTGTAAAAAATAAGCCAAAAATTCATAGACCAAAACAGAAAGTACTCCTGGCAAAAATTTTGTTAATTGTCAATCCTAATGAACATTCACAACATGCAGTTAGCCAACAGAACATGTTCCATCTATCAATTTGCAAACGAACTTGAAAGTAATGGAGAAATGTGACGGAAAGCGTAAAACCCAAAGCTAAGATGAAGCATGAAGAAGATGACCAGCAAGATAGTGACAAATGCTTTGTATATGTATGAGTGCTAAAATTTAAAACAGTCAGCTGGAAAACATCATATACTGAATAGATTTAGAACACTTCACTATCATCTGCCAAAAAGGCTATATCTGAGAATTCTGACATTTGGTGCATATTTAGAACAAAATTAAATAGAATAGTTTCTAAAACTAATCATAAAGATCAGTTTTACAGGTCTGAAGCAAAACCTGCAGAAGAATGACGCAATGTTGTGGCAGCCCAATGTCTTTGAAAGGCTTTGAAAACCACAAATTCCAAACAAATTCATCATCAGGGTTCTGCAATGGCATGCGACTCGGAAAAGGACGAGTAATATCCCTTGTTTCACAGAAATAGTGCTTTCCATCAATGTCGAGCTCAGCCAATTCTTGGATATTCTTCAGTTCCGCTTTACTCTGTAGTAGAGGATTTTGAAGTGGAATCTTGATCCATTGACTCTCAGTCACAGTATATACACACCCTCCACCAGGTAAATTTGGTATGGTAGCAGTCAATTTTGTTGCAACTAGAAGTAAGCCAAAGCTTTCCAGGGCTGAATAACCTAGTATTGCTTGGGCATAAATTGTACTTTTACACAGAAACCTTGATCCATTCGTGATGTAGTTCAATGCTTCATCTTCAGAATTAAAAAAATCATCTCCCACCTTCCCATTGTAGCAAAGTGCTCCAGTTGTTGGATCAACATAAATCACCTGAGTGTCCCTCCTAGTGGACAAACTGACAATAATATAAACTTCACCAGTATCCAGTGTAACAACAATAACAGAAGTAGCCTTTAAACCACCAACTGCAACGAACACCAACAACATGCATGAAACAGAGAATTCATAGACTTGTATTAGTACATAAGTCATACTTATGCAACATGAGAAGCAAAAACAATCAAGAGAAAAAAAAGGCCAAGTATAGCACACATCAATGCATAGTACGGCACACTTCAAAATGTATTTTTTTCCTCAAAATGGTGAAATATATAAACAAAAAAAATAAAAAATAAAAACAAATTGGAAGGAATCCAAAACCACTAGGGGGATTTGTTGAAAACTCAAGACAGACAAGCTTATCTGCTAGAATTTCCTTTTATATAAATATGCGAGATCTCACCTATGAAATTTGATATGAGTATTTCATTCTTTGCAGAGAGAAAGAGAGCGAGCGAGAGAGTTATCTCTGAGGGGAGAAGTCCTCTACCATCCAAGTATAGCACACATCCAGCTCCTTTGAGAGGTATGAATGATCTCTCGACTCAGTTATGGAAGGGGGTCGCTGCCACAGATGCCTCTTCATCACATTGCTAAGACAACAATTGCCTCCACCTCTAAGAAAAAGGAGTAGGAGGAATGCTGTCTCTCTTATCCTCAAGTTCAAAACTCTTTGGCAGAATCACAATCATGACTGGAGTTCCTTTTGAAGAGATGGGGATTGGGAAGCTTCAAGCTCAAGACTCCCCTAATGAAAGAAACGTTCTCTATGTATGAGAGGACACTGGAGACGATGCTCTAGTGAAGAGGGCTCATGGAAAGAAAATTTATAAAAAAATTCAGATGCCAAATGCCAGTTGATCTAGAAAGAAAGGAACTCATGTCCCAAGGAGAGATTATAGAAACCTTGAACCTATTCATCAAAAATAAATAAATATCTAGAGACCCTAATCCTGATGCTACAGCAGATTTGTATGGAGGGCACACACAGATGCAAGCGTTTAAATGAATCGTCGAAGGATTTCTGGTAACCTACGAAGATGGTGGAACATGCCCCCAACCTGGGAAAATAAACCTCCCCGGGATAGGAGCACTGAATTTGAAAACAAGTGGTTTCTGTGCCCTGGTTTATGTGATTTTGTTGCAGATTGGTGAGGATCCTTTAAATTCTCCAGTAGCGCCAATGAAAATTTCCAACGAAAGCTGAAAGCCTTTACAGAAAATTGAAGAGCTGGAATAAACAGTTCGTCTTTTGGAAAGTGGAAGTAACAAAAGCTGAGCTGTTTGATTCTATTGCTTATTGGGATTAGGCCGAGGAAATTCTCTGCTGCTGGAGACTGAAGCCACTGATACATTGAAGCAAAGGACGAATTCAAGGAAACCCTGATGGAAGAGATTAATTGGAGGCAGAAGTCCCAAATCTAATGGTTGAAGGAAGGACATAATAACAAAAGATTCTTTTTTCAGACGCCTGAATTTAGAGAGAGAAAAAAAAAAGATAGCATTTCAAGAATGAAGATGAGGAACGAATTGCTGGAAAATGAGAAATACATTGGAGTTCATATTGTAGAGTTAGGGTTTATATGCTATGTCCTCTTCAGTTAGATCCAAGCGTAAAGGCTTGATTTCACTAAGGGGTGCCAACTAGCTGAGCTTTGCCTAGCTCAGCTCAGGTTTGTCACACAAGGATTGGTATCAAGCTCAAGCCCGTCACAAACCTGGGGTGCCAAGCTCAGGCTCAACTCATTAAGATTGGGGAAGAAAGGGAGAGCCTTTGGAGATAAGTCGTGGTAGCCAAATTAGGTTGGAATTCTGAATGGATCCCAAAGATGTTCGGGGAACCTAGTGGGTGCTGTTACCTGTGGGTTATGGACCCATAGAATGAGGAGAAGACACAACAAAAAGGGTTATGTCTTCAAGATTTTTGGGAAAGAAATCTGAAAACAAAGAAGAATTTATGTTCTTAAATCAAAAGACTTGGGTTTCAAGGAAGAATTCAAGAATTTCAGGTTTCAAGAAAGAAAATCAAGAATCACAGTTCCAAGCTTCTAACCCACCACACACACACAAGAAAATCAAGAAGAGAAAGAAAAAGAAGAAAGAAGAAGAGATACTTGTTTCTGTAGTCTCTTAGTACAAGAACAAGGGGATTCTTGGTCTCCACCAAGCTTGAACGAACCCAAGGAATCCACCATAGGAACCAATCTAGGTTTTTATGAAACCCCATCCAGCCAAAAGCTAGAGCAAGAGATTTCTATGCAAATCAATCAATGATTCATTCTTCATTTTTAAAATTGTGGGTTACAAGCATATAGACTTTACATGTCAATCTTTCCAAATCCCACTCTAACTAGACTTCCTAAAAAAATAAAACTCTAAAATAACTAAATTCCGTCACCAAATGATACCTTACCCGTATTTTGGCCATAACTTTCCAAAATCACATCTGATTCTCAAGATCTTGGTCTCATTGGAAAGGTAACTGAACAACCTTTCATATGGCACCAAAATCAGCCCAAACGGATAAGTTTTGACCTTTCAAAATATGGCATAAAAAAACGTGACAAATAGTTCTTTTAATTTCTTAAAAAAAAAATAAAACCTAATCTATTTGGAAATACATTAAAACCCTTATATTGACTAACAAGAAACTAACCTAGATTAACCTAAAATTAACCAAATAAAAAAATTTATCATACAAAAATTTTAAAAGCCCACTCTCAAAGGCAAGGAGTTTTGGAGGTTTATTCAGTTTAGATTGGGTTCAAGAGAAGATAAAAATTTTGTGAAGATCCTTGGGTGGAAAATAGTCCACTTAAAGATGATTTTATAAGCTTATTTTTGTTGGCCATTAATAAACATGGTTCCATTGCTGATAATTTTGTTCAAAGTGGGGGTCATGGGTGGGTTCCTAGATTGAGAAGAAACTCGAATGATTGAGAAATTGGTGATATGGTTAAATTGTTAAGTGTTTTAGCCAAGTTGAGGTCGAACCTAGGGGTGAGGGATGGCTAGGCGTGTGTCAACAACAAGAAAGGTGAATTTACCATGACATCTTTCTACAGGGGATTGGAAAACTCGATAAGTTCTTTGGTTCCTTATGAAGGCATTTGAATTATGGGCATCCCTTCTAAGATCTTTTATTTGGATAAAATTATTACTTTTAATCATTTAGAGAGTATATTTATCAACAACAACAAACAACCTTATCCCAACTATTTGGGGTCAGCTACACGAATCCTGTTTCGCCATTCCGCTCTATTTAGGGCCTAATCTGCTGTTAAATTGTCCTGTACCTCTTTACTACCTACACCCAGGTC
>JAOXJP010145375.1:0-13248 GCA_025762735.1 Platanus orientalis | reverse complement strand
ATATGATGATCATGGGAAAACATATGTAGATATGTGGTTGTTTAATGAACTTTACTAATTTCTATGTTCAAGAACGGAAAACTTCCTTCAGATTCAACCATGTGGTATAATCTGGAACTGACACTTGGTTTACTATCAATCAAAAAACAAAAAAAAAAAAATGGTTTAAGTGGTGAAAAAATAGGTCACCACATTAGTTAAATACATTTTGGGTAACCAATTGATGAGAAGGGATCATTCATTAGTTACAAGAGAAGAATGGTCATGTAAAGCCAAGTCCTTCGACAGTTATGAAGTGAGGGTTGGTATGTACACTATTTTGGTCGAAAACTTTACTATAAGCTTCTTAGCATTTATCCTTGACAAGTTTTGGAAAAATTTGATGTGTATTCTTCATTAACCGTGTACTGCATTTATACAAGCTTGAAACAACTAAAACAGAAATTCAAATAAATGAGGAAAAAGATTACAACATGTCAAATGTGGTGTGTTCTTCATAGTTTGTCGGTTTTTATCTTCTTTTCTTTTTTCAAAAAGAATTTGAAATTCCTCTAAAGTTATCCTAGAGGGGGGTGAATAGGATATTAAAAATTATTTTACTCATTTTTTGCAAATATTTGGATTGATTTTAAATTGATTTTAATCCTTTTTAATTTAGCCTAAGTGTGTATGTGCTACAAAGTGTCTACTTAAGTATTTTATCAAACAAGTAATGTGCAAGAGTAGTAATATGCATAAAAGTAAAGAGATAAGCAATCACACATTTAATCCACAACAAAAGATTTATAGTAGTTCGGCATGAGGGCCTATGTCTACTCTTCTAAAGCTCACCACCGAGCTTAGATATATTTCATTTAAGTACTATTACAACCTAGGTCAATATAAAACAACTGAACTACTTGCTCACAAACAAGCTAATCAACAACACTCAGTGTCTCTAGCGAGTGTGTACTACTTCTAGTGTCTCCGGCAGAGGTAGTCAAACTTTCGGTGTCTCTAGCGGAAGCAAAGCAAGTCAGTAAAAAAATGAATGCAAAAGAAAACAAACATTACCACAAGTTGGTTGATGTTGCTAGATACACAAAGTGGAGTGCTCTTTGTTGAGCTAGTTTGCCTTAGCTACCCACAAACTTCAAGCTCCTGGCTCTAGTGCTCCTTGAGCTTAGCCAAGTGTTACTTTCCTCTTAAGAAAAGTTCACCACAAGTTCTTCTCAATAGTAGAAGCTTGGTATTTAAGAAGAGAAAAAGAGAGAGTGATTCTTGGTGGAGATATTAGCTACTCAATCTCAAAACTAGTAAGAGAATTAAGGTTTTCTCAAGGGTGAAAGCTCTCAATTTGGTAAACTTTCTAATACTCTCTTGCTTACTTAGAGTCTTTTCCTTAAAGGAATATGTTCTCTTTTGTAAGGGTGAGAAGCACCCACAACCTTAGGATTGGAATCTTTTAAAACGGGCATCTCTTTAGAGCCTTAGATTTCAAAAAACATAATTCAATTTTAAAAAATCTTACATTGGGATACGAAATTTTATTTTTCTCAAAAATGCTCTCGTGATTAATTATGAGATCCTTGATCGATCATGGATCTCCTGATCGATCACGAGTCAGGCTCAAGCTCGTGATCAATTGCAAGATCCTTGATCGATCACAACTCTAGGAGTCAGGTTGTGACCCATCTTGTGATCGATTGCAGGAGATGGGTCTGACTCTTGAGAGTCTTAGAACTAGACCCTGATCTGGGTCATGATTGATCACGAGATCAATCATGATTGAAAAATTTTGAGTTCTTGTTTTGGCACTCTTGAGGGTTGGTCTTTGGGCCTTCTTTCCTTGGGTTTTATGAGGGATTTATCACCATGTCTATATTCATTTTAAGGTCTTAAAATGTTATACAATGCATGTTTTATACCTTGATTAGTGGGACAAATCTAAGGTAGTCTCCGATCTCTTCTTTAAGTCTTTGGTCATCTTTGTCTTTATGTCTTAACCTTGTGAGAGCATAGGACACTTGCAAGACATAGACCGCTACTTGGTTTGTCCATAGGATTGACATACATCAACATAATTTGTGTTAAATCATGAAGAACTTACAATTGTGTTAACATACATTGATTTCCACCATTCCTTATAACATCTCTAAGAGTAGTTGGGAAATTTGAAGGAATAAGGATTAGTTCTCAATTTTTCGTTGCTAGGGAAGCAAGAATATTCGGCGTCTACTGGTTTGCCTCTCTCCAAACATGATGTAATTCCAAATTCTCTAAGATGTCCAACAATCCTCTAATCTTTCCCGTAATAGCTAGGAGTCTCCAAGGGCATCTAAATCGGCATTGAAGGATTTCTATGGAAAACTTCAAATCCACGATGATCTCTACTTTAAATATACCTCGATTGATCACCAACTACAACCCACGATAAAGAGAAAATAGCTCCACACATAGAACATGCTGTTATTTGGCAATGCTTTCCACAAGAATAGTTGGAGTCCCCAAGTGGTCCCAAATAATAGAACCATTGCCACTTCTTGGCATATTTACTAAGCCATCACTAGCCAAGGAGAAAGTACCTAGAGAGTGTCTTGACCATTTGCAAGTTTTCAACTATAAATGGCTACAATTTAAGTCCACATTGTATTTGATTCCAATATACCTATAAAGAGGAAAGTTCTCACAAGTGGTCAAGTTGATTAGCCACAACTTTGCTTGTGCCTTAAATACTATCATGTTGATTATTGTATCAATGGTATGGCTGTTGTACCATAACCTCTCTAGTTCCTCTCCCACCAAATATGGTAGAGAGTCAGATTAAAAGTTAGTCTTGCAATTGCTAAGCATAAAGACTTCCCCTTAAAAACTTTTTAAATCCATTTGCACTTTGCATGAAAGGGCCAACCTCTTTCGCGGTTTGGGTGTAAGCAGCTAAGAATGCCTCTTAATATCGCACTTGAGAAGGAGCACTGGAAGAATAGATGCTCATCAATCTCATTGTTCTAGTAAAAACAACATTTGGAGTTCTTCAAAATTTTCAGCTTGCAAAGTCTGCATTGGGTAAGTAATTTGTGGGACATGACACTCCAAACCAAGAAACTATGCTTGAGGATATGTTAGAAGAACCAAATTACATCGTGCCAATCTACTTTTGGAGCCTTAGGACATAAAATTTTCTTTGTTGATTTAGGAGAAAATACTTCATTTGAAGATGTTTTCCACACAACAATATCATCATCAAAGTGGCTCAGCTTTTCCAGTATAGCCAACCAAGCTTCCATGATAATCTTGGAATTTGTTAGCCTCATCCTCCATTCTCCATTATGAAGAATATATGACACCAAAGTATCCTTGGTTGACCTTGCATCATGCCATATATGTTCTCCAAATCTTTGAATCAAAACTTCTTGGGAATGCCAATTATCTAGCCATAGCTTTGTTTTGTTACCATTCCCAACGAAACTTGTAATGTATGGTTCCATAAGATTTAAAGCCTTTAAAATCTTCTTCCAAACCCAAGAATAGATAGACAGAGTTCGCACAGCCTATATAGAATCCTACTTAATTATTTTTGCATAAACCACCTGACCCACATACTAGTTTTATGTGTCGCAATCCACCATAAGTACTTCAAGATACCATCCTGATCCATTTCCTTTATCCTTCCCCCTTTCTTCAAATGGTTTACCAACATTTCCCCAATTCATAGAATGGAGTTTCCTGCGCAAATCTAGGCTTGCCAAGAGATAGTGGGCAAACAAAGATTTTACTTGTTTCACAGTTCCTCCAAGAAGCATGAAGCAACCTATCCAATATAAGTAGCAACTCTATAGGACTGATTTGATTAGTGTGTCTCCCGTCATAAGATAAACGGCGAATATTCCATCCTTCTAACCTCTTTTTGATTCTATCAATGATAAAAGAATATTCATGGGAATACAATTTACCTAAAATCAGAGGAACACCTAAGTAGTGGACATGCAAGTGCCCCCTAGCAAAGTTTGTAATCATTTTTATATTTACCCGTGTAAAATCCAAAACCTCAACAAAAATCTGAATAGATTTATTTTTGTTGACTTATAATCCAAAAATATATGAAAGGCACCCTAAAACATTTTGGATGGTAGTGAGGGACCTTGCCTCTGCCTTTGTAAAAATCATTAAATCATCTACAAAAGCTAAATTGGATAAATTAATGGCTTTACACTGTGGAATAAGGGAAATAAGACCACCTACCACCTCCTCTATCATTTGGGATAAGACCTTCATAACCAAACAAATAATATAAGGAGATATGGATCTTCTTATCTCAATCCCCCTATACCTTCAAAGTATCCCATAGGACTTCTATTAATCAGAATAGAGAATTTTGGGATTTATATGCATTCCACAATCCAGTCAATAAAGCCACTTGGGAAGTTCATGATCTTCTGAAAAACAATTTTAATAAAATTCCAACATATCAAGTCATAGGCCTTCCTTTAGTCAATTTTAAGTAGTGCTGTAGGTGGATGGTTCCCCTGATTAAAACCACTCACTACTTCATGGCACAACAATATATTATCAACAATAGATATTCCTTCAATGAAGGCTATTTGGTTTAGACTCACCAAAGAGTTCAAAACTTTTTTCAGCCAGTTTGCAATGATCTTAGTTATGAACTTATATAAAAGATTACATAGAGTAATGGGTTTGTAATCTTTGAACGTACTTGTCTTTATTGTTTAGGGGATCGAAGAAATAAAAGTGGAATTTAACTCTCTTAGGAGCCGACTATTGGAAGAAGTATTCCACTAGCTACCTCTATGACATCCTTCCCCACAATATCCCAAGGAGACTTGAAAAAGAGAGAGTGAATCCATCAAGCCCTAGAGCTCTCCCTTTCTTTCCTTCCCAAATAACCTTCTTTACCTCTTCTTTTTGCACCTTAGCTATTAGAACAACATGTTACTCAAGTATTTGAAATTAGAAAGTTGATTGTTGACTTTATATTGAGGAATCTCAACAAATATTTAAAATTGGAAAGTTGGTGGCTGCACAACAATTATGCTAACCAGGTATACAAACCAATATTTGAAAATTGAAATCTTGGTAACGCAAATCTTGTGATACTCCCCCTCATGTTGGCGTATGTATCAACACCTAATTTTGGCCCAGGGTTTAGAGATTCTTTCAATGGGCATCACTAACTCTCTAGAATAGACCTTAGGCATCTTAGGAAACCAATGTGGTTAGATGACCTCCCATTTTTAGGCCATTCCCATTCTTTTCTAATTTGGCACTCTAGACCCTTATTTTTTCCTAAGATATTTATAGGACTCACTTTCTTCATCTTCCTATCTTTCCTCCTAACCTCATAGTTTTTTTAATGGTTGTCCTAAATTCGGTCACATCTATATTGGAAATTATTATTTTACCACTCATCAAAGGCAGATCGTTGAATCTCATCGTACAAGCATCAAATGACTAATTCGTATCATGGATGCGTTCAAAATAGTTCAAAACCTTAAAATAGGGTGTTTGATTGTCAAATTCCATCATATTAAGCTTTGTCATATCTTGACCATTGATTTAAAATCTTTCAAAATCTGATCAAAATACACATTAAACGATCAATCAGACACCATAAATGGATTCACCATGTCATAAACCCTTAGGGTACCAAACACAACCTTTAAAGTCCATTCCTAAGCATTTCATCACACCATGCATGTCAAATCTTAACCATCCAATCTAGTACTTTGAGATCCTAGATAAAAAAATCGGACCCCACCATGATGATCAGTGCCATTGATTTAGTCAAGGTAAAGTTTTTTCTTAAATTGTCATATTTGGACTATAAGATTATGTATAGGTACACCATATTATAATGCATTGTGACATGTCGAATAAAAAACCTACTTTCCTTGACATGTAGTGTCACTTTCTTAATCTTCCCTCATTTCGGTGTGAGCTTAATTCGTGAATATCCCTTTAGCTTAACCAAAATCCTATGACCAAACATTCTTTTAGACTAACCTAAAATATGTGTCCAAACACCACTTAAGCCTACCCTAAAACCTATATATATATATACATAAACACCTCTTGTTTTAGCTTAAGTCTAAACCTATAAACAAACATTTTAGGTTGGCAAGTCACATACTTAGCATGAGTCCAACACACCTAAATCCACATCACATTACTCTTTTCGGTCAATGACACACTCCCTACATGTGTCAAACAAACTTAGGCACACTCATTCCACTTTTAGATTCCTAATCACTCATCCTTTCATTTTTATATTCATTGTTACTTAAAAAAAGATAATGTCAATTTTGGCTCACCAACTCGCCCTTCATAAAAATATCTAGTCATCTCATTCCAATCGTTCAATCATTCCCCTTTTGATCAAACACACTCCTCCATTCACTCACTTTTCTTTATATAAAAGTCCTCATGTGTCAGACACACTTGGGCACACTCCCATCCACTTTTGGATTCCTGATCACTCATTTTTCCATTTTTAGTTGATATGTCATTACCACTTAGACAAAGATCATGCCAATTTTGATTCACCAATTCTCCCTTCTTAAAACTACTTAACCACCTCATTCCAATCCTCCAATCATTCCCTTTTTGGTTCAACACACTCCCATATTCACTCCTCTTTCCTTAAATGAAAACTCACTAAAATCATATAAATTTAAGACTACCGCTCTTTCTACTCATGGAAAATCCCCCATAAAATCTACAAGAAGCTCTCTCTTTATCTCTGTGACTAGGAAAAACCCTAGGATGATCCCTCTTATCATCTCTCATCTCTTCTAGTGAAGAAAAATGAGAATAAACCTTAAGAGAATCATTTGTCCAACTGCAAGAAAAAAACTCCACCACACTATGCAAATATATAAAAGATATTCATTCACATTTATTTATTTATTTTTTGGGCTGATTATTATTGTGTGTATACTTGTAGTTATTATTCTCATTTTTTATCATTATTGTTTTCTTGACTTTTAGTTATACCTTGTAGTCATATACTTGAATTTAAATTTTTCATTTTTTATTGATATTCATTGTTAATATATACATTCAAACTATTCAATTTATTCGTTGTCTATAGTTCATTTGTTTATTCTTTAATATCTCCAATGCACACACATTCTCACTCATCATTGTAGTTCTCATCTTTTCATTTGTCTATTAATTTTAAAATAAATAAATTTGTATCTTCTTATTTCATCCTACTCTTAGGTCTTTTTTCTCACACGGACCAGACCCTTACACCATCTTCTATATAGATCACATTTTCATCATTATCATATGTTTCACTTTACTTCTTTTCTCTCATATTTTCAAACCAAAATTGAAAACTAAGATTAAATCATATATCTCATATCTCTATTGCTCATAGTCATTATTATTATTATGATCAAATATGCAGTGACTCTTATTCGTTATTATTTTTTTTATCAACTCACATTTTTTTTAATTTATTTTTTATGTGATTGAATCATTTCATTCTTCATTTTTTTACATTGATAGATCATATTATTATATATTATGTTTGCCCCATTATTCTTATACATACCCATCTCCACACATATGAACACTCATTCCTTCTTGTTTTCCTATTTTATTCATTTTGATATCCCTTTTATCATTGTTTATTGTCTCACCCACATATCCACCGGTTTTTTCATCTCTATATTTGTTGGTGGGCTTTGTTTGTTATTATGTTTTTTCCTTTCCCTTTTCATTTTATAGTTATTTGTGCAATATTTTATTATTTTTTTCTTATTATATTATTCTTAATAAAAGATGGATTTCTATTTAGCTTCTTCTCTTTATTATTGTTGTACTTTTATTTTATTCATTTTTATTCACTTATTTGTTTTTTAATAATAGCTTGTGTATTGAATAAAAATCTCTTGTATATATATACATATATTATGTCCTAACTCTCATATTTCACTTAGTTATGTGGAAACCACCTAAGGTATGCTCTCTAATTTTCTTTCTTTCTCTCTATCTACTTATTATCATGTAGCATGTTAAGTAAATGGGTGTTTTATTAATTAACTTAGGTGACATGTTTTATATACACTAATGCACACATATACACTAGTTAGTAGGGAAACCACATACACATGCATGACATAATTTCCAAAATTAGACACACCTTGCCACACACCATACATAGGAACTAGACCTTAAGTTTGAACTAGATTAAGTAGGTAACCGCGCATGCAGGTGGACTGGGGTGTCTGACACCTTTCCTAATCTATAACCGAACCACTAATCCAAAACTTTGAGTTGATCACTTTGTTAGGAATCTGGTATTTTAAAAACAAATTATAAAATAAAAATATTTTTAAAAAAATAGATGTCCAATTAGATCTTAAAAAGGGCTACTGGTGACTCCTTGTCATCGTGGGTTTAACCCATGATGCGTGGACCACTTTTTTAAGAGGCCTACCCATCGTGCAAAAACTGAGGCTCATAGTATAAATGCTAATAATACCTAATTTGTGAATAAGTGTGTGGAATTGAGATGTTCCAATGGGTTTTATGAAAACATACGCAACTTATTGGTTGAATGAAATATGAGCAATACGAACTAATCCCGATTGAATCTTCTCACAGATAACATAACAACTATCACAATATGTTTTATACGTTCAAAGAAGATGGGGTGGGCAACGATGTAAATAACAGTCTTGTTGTCTCAAAACAATAAACTCAATTGTGGATGACTTATGTGAAGATCCCATAATAGATTAAAAAAATCCAAGTAATCAATTTCGCAACATGTAGTGGCCATGGCATAGTACTATGCTTTATAGGAAAAACAGGAAACCATTGATTTCTTCTAAGATTTCCATGATATAAAAGAATTACCCAACAAGGTGCAATATCCAATAATAGAGTGACGAGTATATTTGCAACTGACTCAATCAAAATCTCAAGAAACCTTGAGTTTGAAATTGTTGTAGGAGGATAGTAAGATTCCTTGGCCAAGGGTTTGTTCAATATATAGCAAAAGATGCAGTGAGCAATATAAAGGAGCGTGGTATAGGATTTGTCCATAAATTGATTGAGCTTGTTCACAAAATATATATATATATATATATATATATATATATATATATATATATTTGGCCATGTGATAGTCAAATAGATAAGGCATCCAATTAAACGCTGATAACTGGTCGGGTCATCTAGTAAGTTTCAAATTTTGTTCCATGGGAAAAGCTATTGGACCTGCACCGAGTAAACCATTGTCTTCAAGTATTTCCAATGACTATTTTCTTTGGGATAGGTATATGCCAATATGTGATCGGCTAACTTCTATCCCTAAGAAGTATTCAAGAGGTCTAAGATCTTTGATTTTTAAAGTGACCTTATAAAAAGACTTGAGGGTAGTGATGAAATTATTATTTTTACTAGTGATGATAATGTCATCAACATATACAAGCACGACAATGTAGGAGGAACTAGTCAAATGAGTAAATTATGAATAATTTGCCTTAGACTGGATGAAACCTGCAACACGAAGTGAGGATGAAAGCTTAACAAACCACTATCAAAATTCTTGTATTGAGACCATATAAGGATTTGTTTAGGCGACATGCTCTAGTCTCCCCATTTCATGCAAAACTAGGTGGAATAGTGATGTAGACTTGTTTAAAGAGATCGTCATGGAGGAATGCGTTTTTAACATCAAGTTGGTGTAAGTTCCAATTACGAGCAGTATTGATAGCTAATAAACAATGGACTAGAACAAGTTTAGCAATAGGAGCAAACATCTCATGATAATCCAACCCTTCATTTTGGTTGTATCCTTTAGCCACAAGGCATGCTTTGTAGCATTCAAATGAACCACCAAAATTTTATTAACTCTTGTAAATATTTGCAACCTATGGGTTTCTTATGATTAGGAAGTGAAGTAAAGGTCCCAGTGTTATTTTCCTCTAAAGCTCAAATTTCAGTAACAATGGCATCGCATCATTTAAGATTTTTCTTCACCTGAGTGAATGACTTAGGTTTTGCAAGGGAAGATATAGCTACAAAAAAGTATGATGAGTAGGAGAGATTTTATCATATGATAAAAAATGAGAAATGATGTGATGTACCTATGTAAGGAGCCATCGAAGAGGTTGATAATGTAAGAAGGTTAGAACGCATGGATATGGCACAATGATAATCCTGGATATATTTGGGCTGCTGTCAAGGTCAATATGAACAACGTGGGCTAGTTGGATGTTGAGGTGGAGGTATAGGCGAGTGAGGTGGGTTTATAGGTGGTGTTGCACTAGAAGAAGTGATGAAAATGGGTTAATCAATAGGTTCTAAAATTGGTTGATTTGGAATTGGGCATGTTAACACCAAAGGTGATTTGTCAATGTGATTTTGATAAGGAAAAATGTCTTCATGAAAAATATCATCTCGAGATGTAAACAAGATTTGTCTATCCAAATAAAAAACTTCGTAACTTTTTTTACCATATGGGTAATCAAGGAAAATTCACCTTCAAGCTCGGAGATCAAATTTGGATCAATGGGTGGCTAAAGTAGAGGTATAACAAAGGCATCCAAAAACTCTCAAAATGATAATGAGAGGGTTTTTATAAAGAAAAAATGCATCATATGGAGTTTGTCCAAAAAGTATTGGTGTTGGTGTTTGGTAGATAAGGTAGGTAACAGTGAGAATGCATTCCCCCCAAAACTTAATGGGCAAATGGGCTTGAAATCAAAGAACATGAGCCACATTTAAAATACATTGGTGTTTTTGTTCGGCAACACCGTTGTGTTGTGGTGTAGCAACACAATTACGTTGATGAATAACACTATTTTCTTGAATGAAGGAATCCATGCAAAACTCAATACCATTTTCGCTATGTAATTACTTAATTTTTTGATTAATTTGAGTTTCAATTAAGGTAAAAAAATACTTAGTTAGATGACATGTCTTTGACTTATGGGTCATGAAATAAACCCATGTACATCATGTGAAGTCATCAACAATTGTTAAAAAATAGCGTACACCATTAAGTGATAGGGTGTGGTAACTGTCCCATATATCACAATGAACTAAATGAAAGGGTTCCTAGTAGAATTATGACTAACTGGAAAATAAACCCAAGTTTGTTTATAAAGTGAACAAGTACTATTATGTTTTGATTTTGAAGTAGAAATATCAGGAATAGTTTTTACTTTTACTAAAAACACCAAACAAGAAAAAGAAGAAGAAGAAGAGATACTCAAGCCTTTGGTGCCAATGGTTGAAAGAGGATGTAACCGCAATAGTGTGAAGAGCATCGTTTTTTGTAGACAAAATATATTAGAGACCATGTTGTTCTTTTCCCCACTTCAGAGTAAAATGTTATGGAGCAATTGGTTGCATAGCAAAGTTTATTAGCAGAGATGAGATTAAAATTGAAAGAAGACACATATAAAATGTTCTTCAAAATAAGAAATGGTGATAAAATGATAGTGCCAATATGTAAAACTGATGAAAGATTTCCATTTGGGAGTTTAACAGATGTTGATCTAAGAGAAGTAATAAAAGTGAGATGAGACACAGAACTAACCATATGATTAGTTGCACATGTATCTAAAATCTAGGGAACATCATCATGGGTAGAAGTAAAGCAAAAAGAAGTATCCAAAAGGTGAAATACTTTCTTGATGAGCCATTGGCTATGTTATTTAAATTTAGAAAAGCAAGTTATTGCTTGCATTGATCTGGTGTGAAAGGAAAACTTGATCGATCAACATTCTTTTCTTCTTTCAAAACTTGATTAGTAGAAACATTCTTGCTATTTTTATTGAGGTGATGCCTAGGTGGAAATCCCTGGATAATAAGGAACTTGTTGATTATATGCCCCAACTTTCCACAATGTGTACAAGTGAGGCATTCACGACACGATCCTTAGGTATTGTGATTCTTTTTGTGATTGTGACTATCATACTCTGAAGATGTTGGAAGAGATTTGCTAAGAAAGATAGTTGCTTTAGCATTTTGTGAATTTGTGATTATGATTTCTTGGTGTCTTTCTTCTTGGATTACTATAGAAAATACTTTATTGATGGGTGGTATCGGATCCATAAGAAGAATTTGCCCCCAAATAGCATCATATGAATCATTTAAGCCCATGAGAAATTGCGTAACTCTTTCCCATTGTTGATAAACAATCAAAGATTTAATCACTTTGCATGAGCATGAGGGTATTGGTTGATAGTTTATGAGTTCATCCCAATAAGCCTTCAATTAATTTAATGAAGTAAACTCCTACAAGACTTTATTCTTGAGCAAGAGCT
The DNA here is from genome assembly GCA_025762735.1 of Platanus orientalis. Taxonomy (NCBI): domain Eukaryota; kingdom Viridiplantae; phylum Streptophyta; class Magnoliopsida; order Proteales; family Platanaceae; genus Platanus; species Platanus orientalis. The sequence continues at coordinate 958 of JAOXJP010145375.1, read as the reverse complement.
GAAAAGGCTCATTGAATTTGAATATCCAATGAGCATTACTCTGAGAAAATCACTCCTTAAGATCATTCCAAATTTCATATGCTGTTTTAATGTAGATGACACTTGTTGCAAGATCCTTAGACAAGGAGTTTAAAATCCAAGATAATACCATATTGTTGATTCTTATCCACAAAAATGAAGTGGATCAGTATCGTTTGACGGTTTTTCTTGATGGAACCATTGATAAAACCAGTCTTGTTCTTAGCACATGGTGTGATGATCATGGCTCAACTCCACATGGAGTAATTTTCACCTGTTGAAAGTTGTGAAACTATTATGGCTCTTGGATTATCTGAATGATGAAGAAAATAGGGACTGAAAAGATATCTTTGTTGTTGTTTAGTGCTAATCTGTATGATTGAAGTTCATCACTTGCCTTATGATACATTTTCCTTTTTTCATTATTCACCAATGTAAGTGCATCTTTTATTAATGAAGTAATTATTCATTCATCATTCTTTTTGTCTTGAAAAACTTTGATTGCTAAAATATTCTATTTATTGACAAAAAGAATCCATTGAGGGATGAACCCTCCCCCTCCAAGTCATCTGATCTATTTTCGATGGTTGACCAAACAATCAAAATTCGATCTCTATGATTGACTCGACTTGGAGTTGAAGGATTATTCTAAACTTGTGCCACAAGGCATTGGCATGCATACTTGGTAAAAAAAAATCCACCAACAAGTGAGAAACCACAACCTCTTAGGCAAGAACTATGCAATAATTTGAGTGATTCCTCAGGCAATTGGACAATGATTCTAGCAGCCTAATTTCAGGTTGGTTTGTCAATATCTAGCTAGTGAAGCCGTTGGTATTAATTTTGAAAATTGAATCACAATTTTTAGAAATCAAAGAATTTTAAATTCAATATATATATATATATATATATATATATATATATCTGTCTCTAATACAAA
>JAOXJP010145364.1:0-13249 GCA_025762735.1 Platanus orientalis | reverse complement strand
CAACCTTATCCCAACTATTTGGGGTTGGCTACACGAATCCTGTTCTGCCATTCCACTCTGTTTAGGGCTATATCTGTCATTAAATTACCAGCTGCCATGTCCCTCCTTACTACCTCCACCCAGGTCAAATTTGGCCTTCCTCCAGTCCTTTTAGCATCTTCAACTTGTATTGTCTCACTCCGCCTCACTGGTGCAGTCATTGGTCTTCGTTGCACATGCTTAAACCATCGCAATCGACTTTCCCTCATTTTATCACCTATTGGTACTACCTCTAAACTCACACGAATGAATTCATTCCTAATTTTATCCTTTCTAGTCTTCCCACTCATCCATCTCAACATCATCATTTCAGCCACACTCATTTTATGTACTAGTTGTTTGTTGGCTCTAATAAAACGTATGAGAAAGAAATACATACTCATACGATTGCTATCTATTCATCTTCCCCATTCTCTTTTCTTTTCTCTTTTGTTGAACCTTTAGGGCTAATCAACAAGGTTTTTTGTCAAGAATTTCATCTTGGTATCAGAGCAAAACACGATGCAGTGATATAAACGAAAAAAGGGAGCCGAAACCCCTCCTGATGTCAACGTCTGTACAGCTGACGTCAGTAGGCCGTACTGGTGTCAGAGCTTGCCAGCGGTGGAATCTTGGTCCGAATGGCTTAAAGGTTTTTTTTGGTGATTTTTGCAAAAAAAAATTTTAAGCTTGTAGGTGTTGTTTTCGATAGGTTTTTTGATGAAGGAAAAAAAATCCCAAAGTGGTTTGATCTGCTCAATTCAATCAACTAGGGACTTTTTCCTTCAATCAATCACATGCATCTGGGTCATCTTTTCATGGAGAGTCTTTTGGGAGTGGTCTCACGAGTTTTGGTGGAGGATTGAAAGCGTGGTGATGATTCTTGTCTAGCCCTAACGACGCTTGATGTTTTTTTGTCCATTTATTTTTTGAAAACAAAGGGGCCTAGGTGCTATAGTGACTTGTATTTGGTTCTATTCTTCTTCTTGCTACTCTTACGCATGGTTTTGTGGTAGTTTGGAGCTTTGTGGCTGTGTTGGAGGTGATTTGAAGGTTCCTATGTGCTGTTGGGCTGTGCAGTAGGCCTCATCTGATTACAATAAACCCTGTATATACGGGGATTGGTCGTGTGCATCAATGAAGGGTGTGCAAACTTTGTTTTTTGTCAGGTTGGTTGTTGTGGAAGCTAGTCTTGCGATTGGATTTCTATTTCAATCCACTCATGTTTGAAGTTGACTTTGAATCTGAGAATAAGGGTGAGTCTATAGCAATATCAGAGAGTTCAAAGCACATGTTGTCCTTAGAGGTCCAAGGCAACAATCTAAGTGTGCAGATCACCACTGTGAAACTTGATGAGACCAATTATTTGGAGTGGTCTCAATCAGTGAGGAAGTATATTGGTGGGAGAGGCAAGTTGGGCTATATTAATGGCCGTGTGATTGAGTCATCTGATTTTGATATTCATCTTTATAAGAAGTGGGAGTCTGAGAATTTGACAGTTATGTCTTGGTTGCTTAACTTAATGCAACCACATATTAGCCAAGGCTTCTTATTTCTTCGAACAGCTATGGAGATATGGGATGTGGTTGCCCAAAGTTACTCACAAGTAAAGAACTTTGTGAGAATCTATCAATTAAATCGAGATTGTGCATCTTCGTCAGGGGGAGAAGAGCCTAGGGAGTTACTTCGTAGCCTTGCACAGTATGTGGGAAGAACTGGATCACTATGAAACATATAAACTAGCATGCCAAAAGGACGCAGTGGCTTATAAAGAAAAGATGGAGAGAACCAGGATCTTTGAACTTCTCGTTGGCTTGAAAGCCGATTTTGAACTGGTTCAGGTTAATATTCTGAGTAGTGATCGTCTCCCATCCTTACTTGAGGTATATGCATTTGCATAAAGTGAAGAGAGCAGGAAAAATGTGATGCAACAATACTTGTCTGGGATTCCTGAGAGATCTGCTTTAGTCTCTACACCACTCTCAAAAAGGAGGTAAAAGTGGCTTTAAGAAACCCTTCCAACTAGGTGCAAATGATAAGGAGAAGGCATCATAAAGGTTGGGCCCCACTAATAAGGATAAGTTAAAGTGTAGTCACTATGGTAAGACAAGACATGCAAAAGAAAACTATTGGGACCTTGTGGGTCAACCTGAAAAATTCAACAGACTAGTCTCTATGCGAGCAAATTCAGTTACATCATATGGATATGAGTTATGTTCCTCAAAAGACTACTAGCCCTGACACTATAACCTTAGGAGAAAATTTCCGCCAGATGGTCACGGTCCCTGAAGCAGAAATTGAAAGTATGCGACGATTTATGTCCCAGTTGGAGGGATCGATAGCTGCAACTTATTTCTCCACCTCTTCATTTGACTCTGCTCAACCAGGTACACATGCCTTTGCCCTCCATGTTTCTTCCTCCACATCTCCATCTTGGATTATTGATTTTGGGGTCTCTGATCACATGACAAGTTTGTCTTCATTGTTTTCTTCTTATTCTATTTGTTGTGGTCATGACAAGGTACGAGTAGCTAATGGAACATTATCTTCTATTTCTGGGAAATGAAGTATTAATGTTTCACCTATTATGTCTCTGTCCTTCGTTCTTCATGCCTCAAAATTTGCAACCAATCTACTTCCATTAGCCGTATCACTCATGACTTGAATCAGTTACTTTTTTTCCTTCTCATTGTGTCTTTCAGGATTTGGATTCGAAATAGACGATTGGGAGTAAGCGTATAGCTGATGGCCTCTATCTCCTTGATGCAGAAATGGATTCTCCCTCATCTGTCGCATGCCATTCTAGTAGTAGTAGTAGTACTATGAGTAAAAGACCGGTTAATACAATGACATAATCAGCTAGGTCATTTGTCTGTGTCTTCTTTAAAACTTTTGTTTCCAAGTTTATTTTTTTTTCTTCGGATAATGGGTCTGAATTCAATTGTGATCTGTTAGTTGTCCAAGCATGTTCGAAACAATTATCCCCTTAGTAATAATAAAAAATTCTATTCCGTTTGCGTTAGTTCATTTTGATGTCTGGGGACCTTCTCCCACTACTTTTTTCTTTGGTTTCCGTTATTTTGTTACATTTGTAGATGACTACTCATGTTGTACATGGATATATTTGATGAAGACAAAATGGGAAGTTGTCTCTATCTTCCAAAACTTTCACAAAATGGTTCAAACTCAATTTGATACATCCATCAAAGTTTTACGTTCTGATAATGGGGAAGAGTACATTTCTTCCCAATTGCAAAGATATTTGGTGGACTATGGTATTGAACATCAGACTACTTGCGTAGGCACTCCACAACAAAATAGAGTTCCTAAATGCAATAATAGACACTTGTTGGAAGTCACTCGAGCCCTTCTTTTTGGTATTATTCCTAAAACTTTTTGGTTTGACGCTCTTCTTACTACAGTATATCTTATAAATTGTATGCCTTCCTAGGTCCTTAACTTCAAGTCACCCATTATTGTTTTACGCTGCCCTCTTTATTGTTCCTCCTAAATTTTTTTGGTGTGTTTGTTATGTTCATATCCAAAAGGAATGATAGAACTAAACTAGATCTTCGAGTTGTCAAATGCATTTTTCTGGGATATCCTTCCACTAAAAAAGGGTACAAGTGTTACAACCCAAAGTCAGGAAAGAAATTTGTCTCGATCGATGTTACATTTTTTGAGTTTATACCATTCTTTTCTTCTTCCAGGACCTCTCTCCAGGGGGTGAGTTTACATGAAGAGAGGTCTCCATGTCTTTCATCTGTGCTGCCATTACCTACTCCAGTTCATCCATCTGTTTTTTACCTACTCCAGTTCATCCATCCATTTTTTACTCCCTATCATCATCAAATAGTGGGAAGGATCTACTTGTGTATACAAGGAGGAAGAGATACACAACAAGCAATCCACCTCCAATTACTTCTTTGGATCCAGGTATTACTTCTATATATCTAGAAATTAATGATGACCTTCCTATTGCACTTCGCAAGGAAAAGAGATCTTGTACTCACCATCCCATTTCTAACTTTGTATCGTATAAATCTTTGAATTCTTCATATCTTACCTTTGTTAATTCTGTATCTTCCATACACATTCCTTCCAATCTAAAAGAGACTATTGCTCAGAATCAGTGGAGAGATGCTATGAGTGGAGATGAAAGCCTTAGAAAAGAATGAAACATGAGAACTTGTTGACCTTCCATTGGGAAAACAGTCTGTGTGATGTAAGTGGGTTTACACTATTAAATACAAGGCAGATGGATCAATTGACAAATACAAAGCAAGGTTGGTCGCAAAAGGGTACATCCAAATTTATAGAATTGACTACCAAGAGACGTTTGCACCCGTAGCTAAAATAGACTCAATCCGAGTATTATTGTCTATTGCAGCTAATAAGGGATGGCTACTCTGGCAATTGAATGTGAAGAATGCATTTCTTCATGGTGATTTCCATGAACAAGTATATATGGTGCTTCCTCTAGGCTTTAAAATCCCTAGAAGCGAGGGTAAAGTATGCAAATTAAAGAAGGCTTTGTATAGACTCAAGCAATCACCAAGGGCTTGGTTTAAAAGGTTTAGTGGAAGCTTGAAAAGATTTGGCTACAAACAATCACAAGCTGATCATACCCTATTCATTAAACACTCAGAAAAAGGGCACAAATGCAATTATTGTGTATGTAAATGATATTGTGATTACTGGGGATGACTCAGAGGAAGAAAGAAGGTTGAAATCTCATCTTAGCAAATGACTTTACGGTAAAGGATTTGGGGACATTGCGGTATTTCTTGGGAATTGAAGTTGCTCGTTCAAAAGGGGACATATTTATTTCCCAGAGAAAGTATACTCTAGATCTACTAGCAAAGACAGGGTTACTAGGAGCCAGGCATGTAAACACTCCAATTGAAGTCAATCATAGATTGAATGATCAAGATGGAAGACTGTTAATTGATGCTGGCCAATATCAAAGACTAGTTGGGAAACTTATTTACCTCGCACTTACTAGGCCTGATATAGCCTTTGCAATTGGGGTAGTTAGCCAGTTAATGCATGCTCCAAAAACACCCCATTTGGAAGCTACATTTCGAATCTTAAGGTACTTGAAGTCTGCTCCAAGTAGAGGCTTGTTGTTTTTCAACAATGGTCACATGAGAGTGGAGGTGTATTCTGATGCAGATTGAGTAGGATCGATAAATGGGGTGAACCGGTGAAGGTCTACTTTACGTTACTGTTCATTAGTAGGTGGAAATCTTGTGACCTAGCGAAGTAAGAAACAGTCAGTGGTTGGAAGATCCAGTGCTGAAGCAGAATATCGATTTATGGCACATAGTATTTGTGAAGCACTTTGGTTAAGGATCCTACTCCAGGAGATAGGATTTGAGGTACATGTGCCTATCAGCCTGTATTGTGATAATAAAGCAATGATCAGTATCTCACACAATCCCATACAACATGATCGGACAAAGCACATAGAGGTGGATAGACACTTTATACAAGAGAAGTTGTTAGTTGGACTGATTTGTACTCCATTTATTACTACTGATCAACAACTAGCTGACATATTAACCAAGGAAGTCACCAAAATTCGATTTCATGACATTATTAGCAAGTTGGGCATGCTTGATATTTATGCTCCAACTTGAGGAGGAGTGTTGAAGATATAAGGGTGCTACTAATGTAAGGGTATAAATGTTATGATGTATACATAAGGGTATCTTTGGTATCTCACCAAAGACACCACACACACACACACACACACACACACACACATATATATACATATAATAAAATGTATGAGAAAGAAATACATACTCATACGATTGCTATCTATTCATCTTCCTCATTCTTTTTTCTTTTCTCTTTTGTTGAACCATTAGGACTAATCAACAAGGTTTTTTGTCAAGAATTTCATCTGAAGGGAATAATGTCAAGTTTGGTAAAAGATTTGAAGCAACATCCATTACTTGGTTGGACCTCAAGTACCTTAGGTGGAGGCCCAAGCCCAAGTCAAAGAGGTTCTAGTCATGTTTCACATGGGGGGGGGGGCATTTTTTTGTTCAATAAGGCCTTTTGTGCCAATATTTTGTGCGGGGGGTTGGTATTTGTAATAAGGCAGCCAAAGGGGTAGAGTAGAAAGATTCTTGTTTTTTTTTTTAGTCAAAGTGGGGCCTAAAGAGTGTTGTTCGGAAGCCTCTATGTAGCTCCCAATTAGCTTCTTTCTTTTTATATTTTTTAGTTTAAAGGAATTAGAATTTCCTTTTTAGGAAACTCTTCAATTTCTCTTATGTATTTTCTTTTAAAAAGGGGGGTCTCCCCTCCTTAGTGAATCAATGAAGTGAAGAAAAGTTATTCCTTGAAGATTTGGTCGTGGACTGCTAACCCTTCCCTCTCTCTCTCTCTCTCCCCCCCTTTCTCCCTATTCCCACAACATCACCATCCCTCCCTAAACCCAAGACAGTCCATCTCTTCCTCTCTTTTTTTTTTTTTTTGTCTCCTTATTTCCTCTATCTTCATCCACCATATTCCTTTCCTTTCCTCTCTAATCAACCCTCTTCCATTCAATCTTTTCCTTCTTGTTATACTATAGAAGAAGCAAAAGACTGGATACTTGAAATTTCTGCAAAGTACGATTGAACTATTAGAACTATTACACAGGCCAAATTGCTAGCACAATATGAAGGCACTGCCTGTGGATTTTTAGACAGATATTTTACTCATATTATTCTTTATTTGAATCATAAACTTACATTGTTATTACTTTGTTCAAATCTGGTTATGTTATAGGCTGATTTCTTCCTTAAGAGTTTAGTTTAAAATTGAATTTTCTAGGCACCAGTATATCTGAAAATCAAACCCTAAATCTTCCTCTTTACAATCTCTTTTCTTTAGAGTTTGATTGCCCAAATAGTTTAGCTACAAAAGCCCTCTACTTCCTCCCTGAAATATTCCTTGTTCTCCCTCTAATTAGGTAAACTTTCTTGTTGTTTTACAATAAAACTGCATTAAAGAACCTTTAAAAAAATGGGGTTTCCAAGAAAAATAGCTAGAGGGCTTCAAAAATCTTGAAATTTTGAACAAAAGTCACTGGGTACTAGCAGAACCTAAAGCTAAATTTTCATATTTTTTTACAACCGCCAGGTGTATTTTCGTAATTTTACCTAATTTTAGAAAATTGCAAATTTGCCCGACACAAAAATTTCAGATTTTGATTTTTAAATTCATATTCTATTATTTGGAGTTTCTTTCCATCAAATTCCGCATCAAGATTGCTAAGATCTTCAGACCCCACAACCTATACCAACAAATTTCCCACCGAAGGGAATGATGATACTATATTGGCCGCAATGGATTCCTCCATGCTTGAGACATGATTCAGATAAGAAATGTAAATGTTGCTTTGCGAGCGCTCCTCCTAAATGCTGTCTCCACTGTAGATTTTTAGATTTCATAAATTCTTTTCTTACAGATTTGTCTTTCTTTATCCGAACATCCTAAATCAATTGTATTGCCCATTCTTAGTGAAACTATCACCAAAAACTATCCTTCAAGTGACAACAAAGGTACTATCCCTTATCAAGATAGCTTTGAAATCATCAGAGTGTGCATTCACTTTCAAAATCCACCAAAGTCACCATCTTCCTTTGAACTTCTTCAACAACACATCGGCAGCTCCAAAAAGTATATTCCTTCAAACTTCCATCTGAAATACCACATTTAGGATTCCACTAACACCAAATTTCTTCAGCTGGATTTCATCAATAATCTCAATAGAAATATTGTCCATATTATCTCAAATGTACTATAGTTGGTGACTTTGAATCAACTAATCGAAGATATTCTACCCTTAATTTTAGAAATTTTTAACAGGTATGTGTGTGTGTGTGTGAGTGTGTGTGTGTGTGTGTGTGAGAGAGAGAGAGAGAGAGAGAGAGAGAGGTGGAGTAAGAAAATCCAAATATCTACTCCTATGTTAGTGCTCTTCAACATTTATACATTTGCATAACATGCAAAAAAATTAAATAAATATAGAGTCTATATTTCTAAGATTACTCTCTAGATACACTTTTTTTCTCACCCATTTGTTTTTCGAATCACACTCCCACTGCAAAAAATAATAAAAATACCCTAACAGAAATAAAGATATAATAATAACCATAGAAATAATAATAAAACATTAATTTTCCTCCTAAATTCAAAGGAAAAAAATTGCTTCAGTATTCTCACCAGAAAATGCTTCAGTAATCTCAATTGCAAAACTTATTGGATCCTATAACAACTACACACCTGAAAAAGAAACAACATGTGTTTATACTTCTTAGCATTAGTAAACATAATGAAAGTACAAAATAGCAGTAACATACCTCTGTTTGTGGGTAAGAAATGTTTCTTCCATTTCTATATGAAAGATAATGAATGATGAGGTCGTTGGGATTAGTTAGAAAAAACCATGGATACTTGTTTTATGTCTTTGATTTGATAAGTTGGAGATTTAAAATATATACTCATATTGTCTCCTTCTCTAACAAAAAACCCTGTGCAGAACACGGGCAATCATCACATAAATGAAAGTAATATAGATACAAAAAAATAAAAAACAAGGATTCAATAGTGGTTGTAGACAAATGTGTCTCTCAAAAAAATCTTTAATCAATGAACCCCTCAACTCAATCATGGATCAATCACTGACCTTTGCCACCATAATATCCTGCACTGAATTATTTCCATCTGCATTTTCCATTCTTCTAAAATTACTTAAAAAGGAACAGTTCACAAACTCAATAACTTAAACGTGCTTGCTGTGTAGAATAAGAAATTCCAGTCACGAAGAACTCAGAAATCAATCGAATAAAAATAAATAAAAAAATCAATAGAAGGGGGAAATAACCAAAAACAAAAAAAAATACTCACAACACCGCATTCCATCACAACAAATATCGTCTTGTATAGCATCTCCATTCCAGAAATAAATCCAAGGATACCCAGAAATTTCAGAGAGAATGTAGCAACGTTATGAAAAACTCTTGAGCCAAGGTGCCCAAATGATGAAAGTCGACCAAGATAAAAACCCTCCATATTGGAAAGGATGAGGAAAGATGGAGCATAGAGAGAGAGAGAGAGAGAGAAAGAGCAGCGGGAAGAGATAAGAGGGAATATGGAGGGAATGAGAGAGAAGAAGAAGGCTCTAGAACACGGGAAGGGAGAAAAGGGAAGACAGAGAGGCACTAGATCGAAGAGTGCATAAGAAAATTAAAAATTATATATTTTTTAAAAAAGAATTATTAAAAAAAAAAGTCGAAGTGCTAAATGGCATGTACTGTAGCAACCCACCCCTTGCTTTAGATTAGATACTAACAAGTTAACCAGTGCAAGAACAGGTAAGAGACCTTAAAAAAATTGGAATCTAATAATAAATATAAATAATAGCAAATAAAGAATTGACAACTTGAGTGGCTAAGCCATGACAGAACTTAAAACAAACAATCAATGGAAGAAGTTTGTTGCCAAACTTGAACTCGGCTATGGCAGACTCAATTAATGGACAATCTATATCCATTCAAAGAAGTTCATATATTAAAGGTTTGGAAGAACATAATAAAATTTCAATGTTAGATATGACCATTGACAAAGTTTAATTAAAAAAATTCAGGAGACAGAATGATTAACCATAGCATGGGATGGAGGCACATTGAAAAGGTATAACGTCTTAAAAAATATACCAAAACCCCAAACTTGCTTTCCAGAAACTGTAGAAAGTATTACAAATCTGTATGAAATGCTCTTATGAGGTAATGCAGCTACCAAAAAGAAAAAGAAGGAAAAAAAAAGAAGCTCAAAAGCCAAGAAAACTAATAAACAACTAGAAAATCGAGTGAAACCAAGATGGAGGAAGACATAATGAAATTGAGTTGGAAGAAAACTAAAAGCAAGAGACTGAACATTAACATGTCTTTTGCATATGGTGGATTCAGCTCAAGAATTCCTGACTTAAGGCATGATTGATACCACATGGAGTAAGTGGCAACCAGATCTAAAAACAACCATGCCCGATATCCAATTATCCTATTGCAAACTAAAAAATACCTGACCCCAATTATATCAAATATCACTTTTTCTCCATTCACAGTTCACTTGAATGCTGATTTGAGTGGATGGTTATGTGAATCATGTAAACTTGCTCAGCTATCAAAAGAACCTCAGTTTAGAGTATCACCTTTTCCATAAGAATATTTTAACCGAAATCAGTGAGATTAAGTAAAGAAGAGCTTGAAATCGAATCCTGGAACAGATTCTTGACTTTTTTAACCAGTTAAAAGCATAGCTGCCTTTGACTGAAAATTCCAAGCTCAAAGAATTTAGATGTGAAATAAAACTGACATAAATAAAGGGTGGCCGCGGGGGGGGGGTTGATTTTTGAGTCTGGATCCTAATGTGAAAAGAACTAGGGTGTGGACTTATCAATATCAGTGCTAAGAACCTGAAAAGTGAATAGAAACACAACCAATGGGAGTTTGCGACACTAATTCAAACATGGATGAGATTATAAATATTCATTTGGATGGAGATTAAGTTTTTGAATGAAGAAGACACATTCAAATGGTTTGCTGAAATGTTTAACTTGATCTAACTGGATCTAAACCCTTATAGATTGGGTGGAAATATATTGAATCCACAAAATAAGAAATGAAATATAAAATCAAACTCGAGCATTATTAAATAAAATAAAATTAGCATTTTAATGATAAAAGCTAAATTACAACCATAGAATCAAAAAAGCATTTTAATAATAATAGTTAGATTAGAGCCACTTGGAGTAGGAGATGAAATGTGAGAAGTCGAACTATGAAACTAAAGACTAAAAACGTAAGTTCAGCACAAAAGCAAATAGGCCACACTTTCTTCTCTCTTCAGTTATTAGACATTTGAGTTCGTGAGAACGATATGGATGCCACTAGTAAACAAAGAAAAAAATTGTCAAGTGGATCTTGACCAACACGCCATGAACAACAACCGATTTTAAACCCCTCCCCCCTCCCACCACACACACACACACACCAAAAATAAAAGCTTAATTAGTCTTACATAACAGACATCTTCATTCTGAATTTGATCTAATAATCAGACCAAAAAAAATGTTAGTCAGAATAATAGACGACAGAGAAACAAGTGATTTTAACCTCCCCCCCCCCAAAAAAAAAAAAAAAAAAAAAAAACAAGCTTAATTAGTCTTACTCTTAGATCATAGTAGACATCTTCGCTCTGGAATTAAGGAATAATCAGACTAAAAAAACATCAGTCAGAATAATAGAGAGACGACAGAGAGAAACAAAGCAAGATACAAAGAGGGAGAGAGAGAGAGAGAGAGAGAGAGAGAGTTCGTACCTGTTAGGGATAGGTTTCGTGAAGATCAACACAATGAACGGTGTGCAAACCGCTGCTAAAACCATCGATCAGGAAACCACTTGTAAAACCATTGATCTGGAAACCACTGAACCATATTCTAAACCTTAAAACACTAACCAAAAGAACTACGAAATAGAAATAGAAAGAAGTGTCCGGAATAATGCGATAGTTGTCACCAACAATTAGTAGGCCGCCGCTGCCGCTACTGTTAGTTGGAGAGAGGGAGAAAGATGAACCGTCAGTGCGCCTTTAAGAGTTGGAAGAGAGAGAGAGAGAGGGGGGGGGGGGGAAGAGTTATGAAACGGCGATGAAAGAAATAAAAAGAACAAGAGAAAAAAAATTAGACTTTTGTGTGCGTACGTTATAAGAACAATATATTTTGTTAGAAGTAGAATAAAGCTGACCAACTAGTAACTAAGCACGAGTCAATGGATAGCTGGAATCGCTCTCTTCCTCCTGGAACGGCGATGCCTTGCTGTGTGCTCTCCTTGATCTTTCAATGAGATGCATATCAAAGTCGAAGCCTGTCATTCTTCACGTAGGCTCTCTCCCTATTTAACCTCCCTCTCACCTTTTAGGTTTTTCCTCCCTGGTTAGTTGGGGTGTTTGTTCTTCTCCGTTACTTTCTCCCTATTCTATTTTCCTTTTTTTTTGTTTGTCTATTGGGTTTGTCTCCCTCTTTGCCATCCATGGCTGAGGAATTAGATAATACAGAGGTGGTGGATCTGTCTGAACTCCAACAAGTGGACGTTGATGACGAAGAGCAGTTGCTATACCAGCTTCAGGCTTTGTGCAATGTAACTCAACAAATCACCATGGCAAAACACTGCAAGGATGGCCTGAATGGAAAATGGTCTTTATCTGTTCTTGTTAAGCGTTTTATGGGGCGACCTCATAACAGTGATCTATTTATAAAGTTTCTTCCTAAAGCCTGGTCATGGTCCAAGCCAGCAGATATCTTTCCGATGGAAAACGGGTGCTACAAAGTGATCTTCCAATGTGCTATGGATTATTGCAAGATTTGGACGGATGGTCTATGGCATTTTAAAAAGAATACTATTGCGTTAGCTTCATGAACTCCAGGTTCGAGTCCGGAGCAGGCTGAGTTTTTGGAGGTGGAATTCCGGACGCAGTTTCGTGGTGTTCCTTGGGACGACTTCACAGACGCTGCGGGCAAAGTTCTTACAAAAAGGATAAGAACCTTTAAGATGCTGGACCACAATGAGCAGGGTTTTCTTCGAGTAAGGATTGGTATCAACATCACCAAACCTTTGATTCGAGCTTTCAATCTCAAATGTGAAGAGGAAGCTATTTGCCATGTTCCGGTTAAATATGAACAGCTTGGAAATTATTGTTATTATTGTGGGAGGCTGGATCATGAGGATGTCGAATGTCCTACTGAGTTCGATGATAAATGTAAGGGGAGGCTTGTGGAGTCGATTCAACATAGTAGAGGGTGGGCAAATGGGCTCCGAACTGATTCGCCGAAGCATATATCTAGTGAAAATGGCTTGCCTTTTTCGGCTCCTCATCACTTTTTCAAGCAGCCATCAAAGATCTCCTCTACTGCTCAGTCCAGTTCTGTTGGAGAATAATGAGTTAACCCACAGCTGAGTCAGCTCACTCCGAATCATTTGCGCACTCTGCTGAGTGAGTTTGACAAGGCGGCTGATGGCAGCAACAGCAGGATGCCAACGGTCACAAGAACTCCAGGTAATCGATCATTGTACCCACAGGCTGACAGTTCGACTGGATCTGTGAGCATAGAATATGTGCATAATGCATGTCGGGGGCTGAGAACACTCATTTCAGCATTGAAAAGTGATTTGCA
>JAOXJP010145363.1:0-27239 GCA_025762735.1 Platanus orientalis | reverse complement strand
GATCTCTCTCTCTCTCTCTCTCTATATATATATATATATATATATATATAAATGGCTGATTCAGATCCAGAGTCTGTATGTGATGATGAATTGTTTTCTCAACCATATCCATCTTGTGAAACAGCCAAAGGTTGCGACCTACTATTCATGAGATTATCACATCCAAAATAAAAGCTCATGCTGCAGCTGTAAATTCATCAAGACCTGGCATTGGGCAAGCTGCCAGAACTGCTGGTTCCGGTTTACATTATTTGAAAGGGCAGTTGGAAAGCTACCAGTTGCTGAAACAGAAGCGTCAGAACGGGATATTACTGGCTGGAACACTTATGGCAGTTAGTCCAGTCTCACCAGTGATGGCTCCCATGGGAGCTGGGCAAGCTGCAGCTAAAGAACTTCTTGACTCGATATTGGACACTATCATTCGAATCCTTGGTTAGATACTACAACGTACTCAATCTAGCTTGTCTTTGTTTTTAGAATTAAGCCTCACAACTGTAATATGTCCAGAGAACCATGTTATTGTTGGTGAGCTTCTGGAATCTAAATCAGCACAACAGAGCGACATGAGCACACCGAAGGCAATGAATGGAGACATGAATTGGAGCCCTGATTCTGAGGCCTCCCAAGTTACTGGAGGCTACAGCATAGGTTTTTCCTTGACTGTCTTACAGGTAATCTTATCATTTAAGTGTTTGTGTTCCTTATTGTTGGTTTAAAGTAGTGGAATTGGCCATTTATTGCCCCCCTGAATTGGAGCTATTTGTGTAAACATGAATATTTCATGAGACCTGCTTCTGAAGTTTTCTTCTTGAATGTTTTTACTGAAGAGTGAATGCCAACAACTCATATGTGAGATTCTGCGAGCAACCCCAGAAGCTGCATCTGCAGATGCTGCTGTACAAACAGCTAGGCTTGCAAGCAAGGCTCCTTCTAAGGAAAAGAGGCAAGTTTAATAAATATCAAATTGGCACATTCCAATATCAAGGATGGCAGATTCTTTCTAAAAGATTATATTTATTTATCTTAGTAGTTAAAGTTAATTAAAGTTTATGTTAATCTTTCATAAATTCCCTTTTTAGTAAAGGTTGCCTTTTATGATCTTAAGCTGTCTAAGCAAAAAATAATGTGAATGAAAATAGTAAGGGAAATTTGATTCTCAGTATTCTCATTGGACGTCCTGTTCCAATGGATTTCTAGTTAGTCAATCCCATAGTGGATAATGAGCTTGCTAAGCTGGTTGTTACTGGGAAATCTTCGTATTTTGGGGTCTACTCTATGGTGTAGTCTTGAGAGTGATCCTTTTTTTTTTTTTTTCTTCATTTTCTTTCCTTGGATATGCTTCTTTCCATAGGAGGTTTGTTTGTTTGTTTTTTTTGATACCTTTATGCATTTTTTTTGTTTCATTTATATTGGTTTGTGGGGTGGGGGTGGTTTGAAGGTTTAAAAAATATTAGAAGTTACCTTCATTAAAAGAAATTGCCATCTTCATTATCAATGACCTTTCTCAGATCCATTTTGGAAGAAGGAGATTCTTGGAACACTTGAGTATGGGTCTGAGGCTTGGATGGGGTGTCTTTAGATGCTTTCATTCATATTGGATCATAGAACGGGACTGAGAAGGGCTTTTTATGTGTGTTTCTCATATTTTAGGAATGCAGTGAGTTAGTTGACTTGTAGTGAAGAGTGTTGTATCCAGAGGACCTTCTTTCCTATTAGTCTTTACATTTCTTGATACCCTTTTATAGATTCTGATATTATTAACTATTTGAAAAATATGGTCAAATACAAGCTATAACTCATTAAAGCTTTGTATTGTGTTACATGGGCTCTTCCCTATGGAGGCTGAGCTCATGAGTTGAATGTGTCAGCTGGTTGAACTTATACCAGACCTTTTAAATCTATGTCTAAACCTTGACAAGATAGCTTGGTCATTTTGTAACTCCTACACTGAAATGCTGTGTAGTTAACCTTTTAATAACTAATATCAATGAGGTGATAATTCTTTTGATAAGTAATGACCTTATTGGTAAAAGGAAAGAAAAAATGGGCTCTTGATGGATAAGCTCGAGAAGGAATAGAGGTAAAACTTGCAAAAAGAAACAAAAGAATAGGCAAAAAACCCTGACATGCCACTGCCAGCATAAAAACACCTAAATTCTGTCAACATACACTCATTCCACTCCCTCTAGCTACATAGGGGAAACATGATAGCTTTTTGTTATGTTTCCTCTCATTGTTCCTTGTCTTTTTATTTCTTCTGCCGTTTTCTTTCTCTTCACCTTTGTGGTAAGATGATTGGCATTGTTGCTATCTGAACCTGTCCATCGATTGATGATATAGGGGCAAAAATAAGGAATCTTGTTCCAAATTGATTCGAAAACAAAATGAGAGGAGCTAGGTCTTTTCGCTAGGATTCTTGGATTTACGAAGAGTTTAATCAACATCGTTTTCATTGGAATCATTGGCCTCCTCGCGAGAGGTACCCCTAGAACATGCATTCTATTGGTTTCAGATGTCTCGACCCGAGGCAAGACAAGATGAGCAATGATGAGGGAGATCGACTAGGGAACAGAGTAGGCTTGGCCATCCAGATCTCTCTGAGATCCAGACAGACTCGGGCTGATCGGAATTCTAACCGCAATCCCAAGTCATACAAGGATGCTGTTTGTAATTTGGACTGGCCTCTAAACAAAATGGCTCAATTTGTAGACCAGGGTGGCAAAGCTGTAATCCAGGTTGATATTGAGGTGTTGGAGTGACTGTCGCGTCAACTCCAAGCATGTCTAGTTGCGAGACCGATGGGGGCAATCCTGACTACTCAAGCTCTTTCCTCAATGGGCAAACATGTGTGGAGGAACTAGTTCTTTCATTTTGTTTAAAATTAAATGAAACCTATTCTATTTTGAAATAAATAAAACCCTTAAACTAACTGACAAGAAACTAACCTGGATTAACCTAAAATTGACCAAATTAAAAATCTTTTCCATATAAAATTATTAAACTCTAAATTCCCAAAATAACCCTGCATAAACCATTAAATTTGAATATGGCCTTCTTGTTCCACTTGAAATTTATTCTCCTTGTCTTCCCTTCCTCTTGGGTCCTTCGGGAGGGGAGGAGGGAATGGGGAGTCTATAAGTTCCTAATTTATTGCTGACCCCCAGGGCTGGGTGTGAGTCTTTTGGATTGAGAGAAAAGTGGAGGTGGATATGTGGTTTTGTAGTCCCGGTGCATTTGTGGAGCCCCACCACCTTTAAGGCCATGGGAGAAGTGTGTGGTGGATTTCGATGAGCTGAGTGGCTGGATGAAAATGCCCTTGAATAGGCCAGGATCTTTGTGCAAGGTGGTTCCCACCTACCGGAGAAGGTCCTGCTAAATGATGCTCAAATATGCTTTCGTGTGGCCATTTGGCCGTAGAAACTCCCATCCATTGTTGGACTGGAGATGAGATTCGTGTCGACCATGTCAGCCGGCACCCAAGATTTCTCAAGTCATTGAGAGTGTTTGGATGGGGTGAACCACCAAGGAGATGCTCCTGTCCCATGGTCTCAGGTCGGGAGGCATAGATACCCTACCTCGCTGGAGCTTTCAGATTGGTAAAAAAAGGACACGTGGCACTTGCCATGATAATTTGTTCGCATTTCAAATTTTTTGATTGAAAGCAGCGATGGTAAGTTGATAAGACTGGTAAGCTGATAAGACAGGTGATCGGTCGGACCAGCCTAAGGCAGTCCATGATGATCCAACCAAGGGTAGGGGAGGTCGGCTCTAGTAGATTTGAGTCGCCGCTTAACCAAAATCAGGTTGGGCCTAAAAGTGGTAGAAAGACGGGTCATCATAATGATCCATATGGCATTAAAATGACCCGTCCTGGAGTGGGTCGAGTGCATTCTCCCCGACCATCGGATTGTGGTCATTAGAGCTCTAATGATCGAGGGAGGAAGGATAGGGATACTTGTCAATTAAATAAGGTTCATTTTGATGCCTGTAATAATCGTTATGGATGCTCTAGATGGCATCACAATGTGCAGGGGAAAACTCTTACCAGTATTGAATTGGTGCATTATAAAGACAATTTTGAACGGAAGTGACCCGGTGAAGTATCAAGAAGATAGGCTGTCTTGCCCTACATGTTACAAGAAGGATTGGTGAGGACATTAGTGACATGCGGGGCCCACACATGGCCTTGGTGGGGTCCACGCATGAAGACACACAAGGAGAAGCATGAAGGAACACATGGAGACACATGATGGAGGCTTTGATTTAGTTTTAAGTTCTTTTATTAGAGTTTTTCAATGTTATTTTTTATTTTATTAATTATTAGAGGTAGGACATCAAAGGGATTAGAGTTATTGTTTTTGGGCAAAGTTGTCCATAGGTTTTTATTAGCCAAATAAGGGCTGGTCGACCACATGGGTAGGACCAATCAATTTAGCTTTAGTTTCTAATTGCCTTTCTTTATTTTATTTAAATTTTGAATGGTTGTAAAAGGGGAAACCCTAAGATAAGTTATGGGTTATAAAAAACCCCCTTCTCTTATTTTGGCAATTAATGAAATGTGAATGAAATTGGCTGCTGAGTTTCTCCTCTACACGAGTGAATCTCTCTCTCCTTCCAGCTTTTTAGTGCCAAAGTTGGAGCCGCGGATGGTGATGTCCAAGGTATGTGAGGTAGGTGATTACCCACACCAGGTACCTTGTCTTTTCCTTTATCTTTCTTCTTCTCTTTTTATTCTTTGTTTTACTGTTTTCACCATTAAAGGCCCATGAAATTCATAACCAAGAAGTTTTCTTAAAGATTCTTTAAAACCCATTAGCTTACAACTCCATTCCCCATTACCTTGCTGTTTCCATCAACAAATATACAGAAACTCCTTCTATATTCCCTGCGGCCAAGCCATATTCACCCATTCTTGTGGTTTCCCATTGTTAAATCATTCCCCAACCTCTGTTTCAGTCCTCAGTGGTAATACCAGCTGATCAATACCTGCCAGCAGTGTTATATCAGTTTCTATTACATTACATGAGCTGGTGGATTCTGGTTATTGATTTTCATTTGCTGTTTAAAGCATTCTGATGTCAAAGCAGGGGTCTTGGGCTTCGGGCACTACTGTATACTCCTTATCAGACTTGTTGTCTTGCTCACAGGCCAGCTGCCAGTGATGTATACTCCTTTATAACAGAACCTCACATCTCTAGCAGTCTGAGTGTGAACACTTAATTGACCCAGGTAATATTATTCTGACCTATTCTGGACCCTACTCCAACCATCCATTACATATAGTCTGATTGTTTGTAATCTAAGTTGTCTTAATTATATTTCGGGACTGATACCACTTACTGTCCAGCTATAACTGATACCTATCAATACATACCTGAGTATACACCCTGTCTTGAACATCCATTATCTTCCCATTAATTCCCTGTTTTAGTATTGAGATCAGGAACTCTTCAGCCCCTGCACAATCCCCATACTTTGCTCTCGAAGGTTCAGTCCATAGTTTCCAGCAGCCCATATGTAAGTCCTGTTACCATCTCTTAAACTATTTGTCCAATATTTGATTCTATACTGATGAAGGTTCCAAATGGGATTAGGCTCCTACACTAAATAGATGATGACCAAAAGCCTAAAATTAATTTCAAGGAATAAAGATAGAATCTTGAAAAGTATGTTTGCTGAAATTAAAAGAAAAGAGTCCAAGAATTCCATTTTTTTCAAGAAACATGCAAGAAATAAATAAAACTAATCATTGAATACTAAAAGAAGATCAATGAATTAAAAGAAATTGAAGGAATTTGAAGAGAAATTCGAAATCCTCAAATTTGGGAGATTTTAAAATTGGAGCTCAAAAATTATGGGGACACCCAGCCGTCCCACCTATTTTATATAGGGAAATAGTTTTGTGAAAGAAAATGGGTCTAAGATGGTAGTATTAAAAGGGTGGGTTTCTTGGGTTTAGGGTTCTTGAAAATTTGGGGAAAATTGAAGAAAATGGTTTCTAGTTTGGAAAATTAGGGAAAGTTATTTGGATGGGTTTACATGGTTATGCAAGGCTTAGGTTTACAAAGAATTAAATTTTGGGTGGAAGAGATGGTAGTAATTAAAGAAGGTAGGTTGCTGGAAAAAATTCAGCAACAAGGATTTCAAAAATAAGAAGCAAAGAATGAAGAAGATGATGTAAAACAGAGTGTAGAGTCGTAAAGGAATGATGGAAGAAAAAAGAGAGGATGAAAAAGATAAAAGAAACCAGAAAATCAGCAAGAATAAATAAAAGAAAGAAGAGAGAAGGAAGAAGGGATGTTTGGAGAAGAAGAATGAAAGAAAAGAGAGAAAAGTGGACTAACTCACCTTTGTCCATGAGGAGCAAGGGAATACAAAAGTCCATCCGTGAGGCTCTCTAAAACTTCAAACTTTTATTAAAATCTCCAACTCATCATACAAAAGAGAATATTAGGCTTTTTTAATCCCTTTTTTTATACGTTTGGACAAAAATACCCCTCACCAGCTAGAAAAATTGTATAAAACTTGAAATAGAAATATTCAAATAACCTCTAAAACTCTCTAAATTGCAACTAACTCCCTCCCATGGTTCTATAGCCTTTTTACATTAAATTAACCCCTTAAACCCCATTAAAAAAATGAAGAAACTTAAAGAAAACTAAGCCCAAGAAGATCCCAGCTTGCTAAGTTGGTAAAGTCTGTGGGTGTCATACCGCAGATCTGGGTTCAAAACCCGTTTTCACCTACTTACCTATTAAAAGGAAAAAAAAAAAAAAAAAGAAGCCTAATCATGTGGACAACAAGATGTTCACTTAGATTTCTTGGAAAATCTAAACTTCGGCTTCCATAAAGGATAATTCTTTTCAAGCCATAGCAAAGCTGCTGCATCATATACACTATCACACGCTGTTTTCCCTAAAAAATAGAATCTATCTAATCCTATTGTCCTAAAGGTTTGACCCTTTGGAACCCATACTACCCATACCCGATAGCTCTACATCCTACCCTATTCAGCCTTGCATTACTTTCAGTTTTGTAAGTGTTATTTTGTCGTGTGTTGCATCAAGGAAGGGCTTATTACGGAGAAAGGCGATTTCCTAATGGCACCTCCAGTTCGTACTCATCGGCCTCGATCTTAAGGGACCATCATCTAGGAGCTTTAAAATGCAAATGGGGGCCTCTAAAGGTGCTGATGATGGCGGCAATGGGAAATATCAAATGATTCTGACAATGCAAGATGATGAGAGTTCAGACGATGATTTTTTCCTAGGAAGTAGAGGAGACTCGGGATAGTAAGCTAAAGAATCTTTAATTGATGGCCTCTGAGGTCAGGGATGACGATGAAGCTTTTGAATATGTTGGAGCAGTGTTATGAAATAAGGGTATTATGTATTTGTACTCGCAAGGGTATTATTGGTATGTCACCAATATACCACATATAAAAATAAATTTACACATATGAGGGGAGAAGATTATTTTTTCTCTCGTACAATTGCTACCCTATTCTTTGCTTTCTTCTTCTTCTTCATATTTCTTCTTCTACTTTCTTGGCTGTATACAGGTATTGAAGCCTTATTTCTTGTTGGTATCAAAGCGGGAGACTAAAGAATGTGCTGAAGCAGGTGGCAGTTGGTTGGTGATGTCAGAAAGCCGTACAGACTGACAGGCCAGATGAGGGGAATCAAATTATTCATGAGATCTTGATTTTAGGGGTTTTATGAGATCAATATCCACTGCATTTGGATTAAATTGAGGTTTTTGGAGATTTTTTTTCTCGAATAAACGAATATTTTAGTTTTTCAAAGTGGGGCTCATACACGAGATTCCAATCAATTTTTCTTTCCTTATTTGGTTCGTTTTGGTCCTCTGCTATTCAAGGAATACTCACTGCATTTGGATTAAATTGAGGTTTTTGGAGATTTTTTTTCTCGAATAAACGAATATTTCAGTTTTTTGAAGTGGGCTCATACATGAGATTCCGATCAGTTTTTCTTTACTTTTTTGGTTCGTTTTGGTCCTCTGCTATTCAAGGAAGAGGATGATACAAGTTTCAAGTTGGTTGGTTCAGATTTGAGAGAGCTACAATAATTTCTCTCTCCCATAGTTGCTGTCCCACTCTGTTTTGGGCATTTTTTCAATATTGCAAGCTGATTTTATCAGTGACATTTTTATTTGCATGCTTTTGGAGTTATGCTTTAGTGGGATTGAAAGCAATGAATGTTCTTCGTGGTGCTATATGTAGAGATATGTAATAGTTGTACTATGTTAGTGTCCATCTTTTAGTCCCACATCAGATATGTACTATGTCATTTGGGGATACATTTAGTATAAATAAAATGACTATGAGGCTACATCCTCATCGGATCTTCATCCAAAGTTCTCCCTCTCTCTTTCTATCTCTCTTCTCTCTTTTTCCCTTATTTTCTTTTATTTATTTATTTTTTCCAAGTTGGAATCAGAGCAAGGTTCGATTTGGAGGAAGAAGACGGTGCGGGGGACCTTCTGACATCAGTAGGCCGTGTGGCCGTACGACTAACGTCGGCAGAAGAACCCTCAGATCTGGATCAAAATCCCATGGGGGATTTTTTTGGTGATTTTTGCAGATTTTTTTGAAGCCTCTAAAGTTTTTTTTTCTTCGACAAATCAAAGGAGATTGGGTTGTTTTTTGACTAGGAATCATTTAGAAGTGGTCTCATTCGATTTGAAGTAGATTTGAGAAAGTTACGAAGTTTTCTTGGTAGTCGGCAACGTTAAAACGATCCATACATCCTGGTTTTTGCTTTTTTATACCTTAAATCTTCATAAAAATCAGCAATATGGGTGGGTCTATGCTCGTGAACATTCGATCTACGATCTGAATTTGAAGATCTAGCATTCCAATTTGTGTCCCCTGGTGTGCAACCTCATCCGGTAAGATCTAATGACTTACACTAGTAATTTTTTCAATGTCGAGTAGTAGTAATGTGGATTCTCAATCTAGATCTGAGAAAAATACAGAACAAACCAGTACTGAGATTATTCAATCCAGACATACAGATTCATAAATACCTAAATCACTACGGTAAAGCTCGATGGTTCCAACTATTTGGCGTGGTCACAATTAACCATGATCTCTTTAATTGGAAAGGGGAAATGGGAATATATAACTAGTGAGATTTTCATTCCTTCTCCTATAGATCCCAGATTTCTTAAATGGAGGACAAAAAATGCTTTAGTGATGGCATGGTTTTTACAATATATGCAACCTGATATTAGTAGTGCGTACTAATATATGGGGATAACAAAAGAAATATGGGATTCTCTTGCAGGGACATATTTTGAGAAGGGCAAAAAAGCCCGGGTTTATGAACTCCAATAGCAAGTTTGGCAGACAAAACAGGGGGACCAGTCCATTGCTACATATTATACACAGTTACGACGTTTGTGGGAAGAAATTGACCACTATGAACCCTTCCCGGCAAAATGTGCCACTGATGCTACATCACATAAAAAATTTGTTGAGAAAACCCAGTTATTCGAATTAGTGGCTGGCCTCAACCCCGATTTTGAGTAGATTCATATCCAGTTGTTAAGTAGGGATACCTATCCTAGTCTGTCTGAGGTTTATTCTCATTTTCATAGGGAGGAAAGGCGAAGACAAGTCATGTTGGCTCCTCCCACAGTTGAAAGATCATCCCTTATATCCTCTTCTCATCGAGGAGGCCGTGGCAGAGGACATGGTCATATCACCATCGTCGCAGATGAGAAAGACAAACTTAAGTGTGAGCACGTCATACGAAAGCAACTTGCTGGGATCTACATGGAAGACCTCCTTTTATGTCATAAAGAGGAGGCTTCACTGGTGGACATGGGGGAACTCATCTTAGTGGAGGTAGTAAACCTAATGCTTATATTGTTTCGTCTTCCGATTCTAAAGCACAGTCCCATACAACTACTGAAAGCTATACTATCTCTAAAAATGAGTTGGATGCACTATGCCAATTGATGAAACAACTTGAGATGCCTGCCTCTTCCTTTACATTTTCATTTGTATAGTCAGGTACACATGCCTCTGCATTCAGTGCATCTGTTTCCTCTTTTAGAGCCTCTTGGATAATTGATTATGGGGCTTTGGATCACATGACAGGTAACTCTTCCTTTTTTTCTACTTACCAAGTCTGTTCGAGCAAAGACAAAGTTAGGACAGCTGATGGATCCTTATCTTCAATAGCTGGAAAAGGAACCATCCCCCTTTCTTCTTTTATGTCCCTCTCCTCTGTCCTGCATGTTCCAAATCTTGCACTTAATCTTGTCTTTGTTAGTAATCTTACAAAATCATTAAATTGCTGTGTAACATTCTTTCCTTCTCACTGTGTGTTTCAGGACTTGGAGACGAGAGGAATATTGGTAGAGGTCATTAGAGTAATGGATTATATTTTCTAGACAATGTTCTTTTTGTTACCTCCCCAACACAACAATTAAAGTCACATGTTTCTAATTAAGTGGAGAATCAACAAGAAATAATCATGTAATGGCACCAAAGACTTGGACATCCCTCTACTTTTGTTTTGAAGAAACTTGTTCAGTCTCTTACCTTTTCTTCTTCTTTGAATTTACATTGTGAAGTATGTGAACTTGTAAAACACCACCGTAGTTCCTATGTTTTGAGTAATAATAAAAGTTTTGCTTTATTTGACATTGTTCACTCAGATGTTTGGGGACTTGCCCCTGTTGACTCTTTATATGGTTTTCGATATTTTGTCATTTTCATTGATGATTTTTCTAGGACAACATGGTTATACTTGCTGAAATAAAAAGGAGACGTTTTCAACATCTTTCAAACCTTCCAGAAGATGGTTGAAACTTAGTTCAAGTCCAAAATCAAGATTTTACGTTCTAATAATGGAGGAGAATTTGTTTCTAATTCATTTTCATCCTATCTCTCTTCTCATGGAATAATACATCAAACTACCTGCCCTCATACACCAAAACAAAATGGTGTTGCCGAGCGGAAAAATCGTCATCTTTTGGAGGTTACCCGTGCCCTCATGTTTCAAATGATGGTCCTAAAGTTTTTTGAGCAGATGCAATCCTCATTGCAACATACCTAATTAATAGACTCCCAACCCGTATTCTTGAGTTCAAATTGCTTGATGTTCTTTTGGGATCTTCCTCATTTCCCATACTAGCCAATTTATTTGGGTGTGTTTGTTTGGTACATGTCCCAAAACTTGATCGTACAAAATTAGATCCAAAGGCATTGAAGTGTGTATTCTTGGGGCATGCAGTTGATAAGAAGGGTTACATATGCTACCATCCTCCATCTAGAAAAACTCTTATCTCCATGGATGTATAATTCTTTGAGACCATTCATTTCTTCACCTCCAACCATGTTTCTTCTCAGGGGGAGTCCAAAATTAAGATAGGCAGTTCGGGTTTACCTTTACCTGCCCCACCTTGTGTATTTGATATGAGACATATTCCAGATGATGAAAGAGCAGAAGTCGATGAGAGGGGGGTCGGGGGTTTGTATCCAAAAAAGGAAAACAACTTCAAGTCTATGAGAGGAAGGAAAATAAGTCCATGGAACTCAATGACCCTCACCAAGGTACCTCTTCTGATCCTCCTGGTCCAGGTAATGTATTTTCTGATTTAGATCTACCTATTGCACATTGTAAAAGAGTTCGTGCTTGTACTAATCATCCAATTGCTAACTTTCTCTCATATGAGCATTTACCCTCTTCTTATAAAACTTTTATCTCTTCATTATCCAATATTTCTTTCCCTCGTACTGTTTCTGAAGCCTTGTCTCAAGATCACTAGAGGAAAGTTATGATAGAGGAAATGAATGCTTTGCAAAAAAAATAAAACTTGGGAAATGGTGGAGTTACCCAAGGGTAAATCTCCAGTAGGCAGTAAGTGGATATATACAGTTAAACTGAAACTAGACGGGACTATAGATCGGTACAAAGCTTGTCTCGTTGCAAAAGGCTATACTCAAACATATGGTGTTGACTACTTTGAGACATTTGCACCCATTGCGAAGCTCAATTCTGTACGAATATTTATATCTCTAGCTATTCATCATGGCTGGTCATTACAACAACTAGATGTCCAAAATGCTTTTTTGCATGATGATCTGAAAGAAGTCTATATGAAGCCACCACTTGGATTCCTTCTTGTCGGAGACAGCCGAAATGTTTGCAAATTAAAAAAAGCTCTCTATGGGTTAAAACAGTCTCCTCGGGCATGGATTGAACGATTTCCTCAAGCCATACTTAATCAAGGATACAGACAGAGCCTTGCGGATCATACATTGTTTATAAAAAGGGGGGATAAATCCTTAACTGCTCTCATTGTCTATGTTGATGATATAGTGATTACAAGGAATGACACAGCTGAGATTTAGAAGCTCAAAAACTACCTTGGTCAAGAATTTGAGATTAAAGATTTGGGGCCACTTAGATATTTTTTGGGAATTGAAGTGGTTCGTTCCAAAAGGGGCATATTTCTCTCCCAACGGAAGTATGTGTTGGATTTACTAAGGGATACTAGCATGCTTGGGAGCAAACCTTGTGACACTTCAGTGGATCCGACTATTAAGCGCACATATAACATTGGTGATAGGTTGTGAGATGCAGGCTGTTATCAAAGATTAGTTGGTAAACTCATTTACTTGGCCCTAACACGACCTGATATCTCATTTACTGTTGGACTGGTGAGTCAATTTATGCATGCACCTACTGCGGTTCACTTGGAAGCTACTTACAGAATCCTGAGAAGAAAAATCCTGGACTTGGCTTATTTTACAAAGCAACAGGTGTATTCAATATTGAAGTTTACAGTGATGTGGATTGGGTTGGGTCTTTAATAGACCGGCGATCCACTTCTGGGTACTGTACCTTTTTTGGTGGACACCTTGTTACCTGGGAAAGTAAAAAGCAATCGGTTGTTGCCCGCTCTAGTGTTGAGGCTGAATTTCGATCAATGGCTCATAGTATTTGTGAACTTCTTTGGATTTGTCGTATGCTTGCAAAGTTGGAATGTGTCATACCTGTTCCTATGCGACTTTATTGTGACAACAAAGCTGGCATCAATATTGCTCATGACCTTGTTCAACATGATCGCACTAAGCATATCGAAGTGGTTCGACACTTCATTAAAGAAAAGTTAGATACGAGACTGATTTGCACTCCTTTTGTTCATACTGGAAAGCAGTTGGTTGATATACTTACAAAAGTATTATATTCTCATAGTTTCTCTATGTTAGTGTCCAAGCTGGGCATGCAGAATCTTTATGCTCCAGCTTGAGGGAGAGTGTAGAGATAGATAATAGTTGTACTATGTTAGTGTCCGGATTTTAGTCTCACATCGGACATGTACTATGTCATTTGGGGATGCATTTAGTATAAATAAAATGACCATGAGGCTACATCCTTATCGGATCTTCATTCAAGGTTCTCTCTCTCTCTCTGTTTTTATCTCTCTTTTCTTTTTTTCACATGATCGACTTTGTGTTTAGGGGGTGATGCAGTATGCATGTAAGTGAAGTATGTGCATAGGAGATAGACATAAAATCACTAAAGCAATAAAGTGATAGAAACTAGATTCCTACTTACACCATTCAAATATAAATTCAGGTAGTTCTCTAAGTTATAGTTATCATGCATGAAAGGAGTTAGGGTAATAAAGTACTAAACAATAATGAAACCTAATTAATGTATTAAAAGATCCAACTAATTTAAAGAAATAATAACGGTAAAGTTGCTGTTCAGAAATCTGATGGTGATAAAGTGTGTGAAAAGTGATCAAAACAAGGTGATATTGAAGGAAATCAGCAAAAACATTAGGTCTCTTATATGGGGAATGAAAAGGGAGGTTATAAACATGAGTAGGGTTAGGAGATAGGGTTGAAAGTATAGGAAATACACTTAAAAAATTAGCCTACCAGCTCCCAAGCACATGCCATAACAGTCCAACAATATTACTACTTTAAAGATTCAAAAGAGGATTCAGTAGAAGTAAATAACACCTGGTTATGTGAAGACAACTCCCAAAGATCTTCTCTATATGTTGCCAATGTGAATGCCTAACTTGAGAAGCCAAAACAAGTAGTGAGAGAAGTCCAAAAAATCTGATTCCCAACTTATAGTGTACCACCAGCTTCTAAAACACCCTTATAGGATTTCTTAGGTGCTTGAAATTTCTGCAGTATGATGAGAGAGGGGGTGTCACCCAGGTATGTATAACATCTCAGGAGTGCTGAATCCACTAAAGCCTCAGCCGATTGGAGCTAGCAATTGATCTACCAAAAATCAGTCTAGGTATAATGGTTGATGCCTCCTACTGATAACTCTTGCCTGGGTTTTGGTTTGTAGAAGATTTTCGGTAGCCTGGTGCTGTAGTAAAGATCACCCAGGTGTGTGGAACAACCTGGAAGAATCAAATCACCCAAAGCTTTGGTTGGTAGGATTTGGGATCCAATCTCCTAGAATGATCCAAGTGGCCAGTTTCATACCTGTTACTGAATAAATCTGATGGAGCACTTTTAAAAACTGAAATTTTCCATGGATTGTTGCTGATTGATGTGTCGTCTAGACCTTATAAGCCTCTTGGAAGTGATGAATCAAGCAAAACTTTGTTGTGGTGGTGATGGTGATGATTTTTCTACAATAGGTTAGTTTTCAGCATAGAGAAAATCCTGTAGAACAAAAATGAGATGAAATAAGGAGGAATGAACCTTTAACCCAAGGGGAGGGAGTGGCCTCCACCACTAGCGTTAAACTAGGTGGGGATCTAATCCCATTCCAGGGTTTTGAGGTCTCCAACCTGTAAGCAAGGAAGAAGAGAAGAGAAGTCACGTTAGAACTCAAAGCCAAAATCGCGTATCATAGATGAGCAACTCATGGGGTATAAAAAGACCCCTCCATGGCTAGGTCTCATACAAAATATAGAAACCGGATGAAAATAGCCCCAACCTAATATGCTACTCTAAAAAACACCCTCAAACTACAAATAATGACATAAAAATCCCTAAAAAATAAACAATGACCAAACTACCCTCACAATGTGTCTCCCTAATAAGAGACACAAACACTATCTAATAAAATAAAAACAATAAAAATAATTGTCTCCCGAACATGTAGGGACCCTCTACTAGAACCAAAGTAGGGGTCCATCTCTCCTGCGCCGCCTTTGGTAGGTCTGGAACTCACGCCTGAACCCAGTGTCCTCATTAAAGGGTTTGTTGATTCCACATGATATCCAACAACGTCAATGAATAGCGTGAGGTTCAACTAGGCGTTATTGATAGATAGTAGTTGGAGGTGTTGTGGTTGATAGTGAGAAAGTCTAATCATGTTGGAGGTGGACTCTACCAAGAAGGGGGAGTCCAGTTTAGTTTTGGGATCTACAAGCAATGTTGTTCCTTCGGGGATTCAAGGTGATAATCCAGGGGTGCAGATCACCATGGTGAAATTTGATGGGACGAACTACTTAGAGTGGTCCCAATCAGCCAGAATGTATATTGGTGGGAGAGGAAAGCTAGGATACATCAATGGCCGAGTGGTTGAGCCATCTACTTCTGATACATTGGCTTATGAGAAGTGGGAGTTGGAAAACTTAATGGTTATGTCATGGCTACTTCATTCAATGCAACCTTATATTAGTAGGGGTTTCTTATTCCTTAAACGACTAAGGAGATTTGGGATTCTACAACCCATGTTTATTCATAAGTGAAGAATTTTGTGAGAGTATACCAGTTAAATCAAGAAATTGCCCATCTTTGTTAGGGGGAGAAGAGTCTGGGAAGATTGAATGGGGAGAAAAACCTTAAAAGAAAGGAAGGAAAAAGGGGAGGAATAGGTGGGGGCGATGGGCATAGTTTAGGCACCCAGAATTCTGGTAGAAACAAGGCTGCCAATTCAAGAATGAATACTGTTAAGTAAAGTTTCAGCAGGGAAAACCCCCAAGGGACAAAACTTAATTCATATTCAACTGTAAATTACATGTAGTGGGTGCCTTTTTAAATAGGCTTTACAAGACTCAAACTTAGATACTTTCCTAATTTAGAAACTTCCAAATAACTCCTAACTTGAGACACAAGACCTGCAAAATAATAGGACTTCTAAAAACAAAATTTTCCTAAACTAAAGCTACTAAAAACCTTGGGATTTTTAAGACTGTCGATCAGCACATGTGTGGGCCCCTTGTGGAAGTCTGTGTGTCATCCAACGAAGGATGGGGTTGGGAATTAGGAGGATTAAAATTCACAACTAGGCTTTTCATGGTAAATGGTTGTGGATTTTTGGTGAAGAGAGATAGTTTGTGGAGGAGATTTGTGGTAGAAAAATATAGGCTTAATCTAAATGGGATCCAAAAGAGGGGTGTGAGGCTTTTAGTTATGGAATTTGGAAACCTATCCTCAAGGTCAAGGAGGATTTTTGGAAGTTTGTTAAGTTTAAGCTTAGTTGTAGGCAGGATATTAGATTTTGGGAGGACTTATGGTGTGGAGATGCCCCTCTCAAGGGGGAGTTTAGAGCATCTATAATCTGGCTTCTAACTAGTACAGGGCCATAGTTGAAAATTAAAATGTCTATAGAGGGGATGTATGAGCCCCCATGTTAAGAAGAAACCTGAATGACTGGGAAATTGAGGTGATGAGGAGGTTAGTGTGTCTATTGCTTGAGTTTTGGCCTGTCCCTGGGGTGAGAGATGTGGGTGGGTTTGGGGATATAATAAGAAATGAAAATTCACTGCTAAATCTTTCTTCTTTGGGCTTTTGAACATTAATGATAGTCCTTTTCCTCTCAAGGGAATTTGGATGTCCAGATCTCTGTCAAAGGTTACTTTTTTCATGTTGACTATTTATTTGATAAGATTCTTATCCTCAATCATTTAAAGAGTACAGGTTGGAATTTGGAAAATGGGTGTGCGATGTGCATAAGGGAGGAGGAATCGGTAGACCACCTCTTTATCCATTGTCCAATGGCCTGTAAGGTCTGAAATTTCTCTCTCATCTCAACGTTTCATGGTCATTTCCTAACCCAGTCAGAGATCTTGGGCATGGGGCTTTTTGTTGGGGTATTTGGAAGGAGAGGAACAAAAGAATTTTTAAATACAAAGTTCTCTCCGCAGGATGGTCTTATTGTTGCTATTTATATAGGCTTCTGTTTGGTGGTTTTCAATTTCTGTTGATTTCAATGAGGGGGTGTTGGATTCTATTTGGAGTAGGATTGTTTAGGCATCTTTTGTTACAGCGTTTGGCTGTTTTTTTTTGCCCTTTCTCTCTGTTTCTTGTTCCTTCACCGCCGTGGTGAAGGGCATTTGTTTGTTTTCTCTGTTTCTTTTCTTAACAAAGCTGCTATCATTTAAAAAAAAAGGTTATTTTTCTTTGTTTAACATTCTTATATATTTATATCATGTTGAAGTTGTTGGTTTTCAGGGATGGCTCAGAAGATGGTCTTACCTTTGCCTTCCGCTTTAGCGATGCGACGATTTCTATCCCCAACCAAGGTACATGAAGATTTTACGAACATTATTTGAGTGCTAATTTTTCTAATCTTCATCATTGAATGTACCATGGTCTTGTTTAAATAAAATGCATGCAGTTATGTGTCTCTAGTAGCATTGAATTTGATTTGCTATAATTATTTTTTCATTGTTTTTTGGTGAGGTTTTGGTAGTTCTAGTTTAGCTACCTCTCTTGATAAGCTGTTGTTTTTATTTGATGAAGTTGATGAACATCAAGGGTGCCTTTGGAGGTAACCATGAGGACAAATTGTAATATAATCATATTGTATTTTACAACTTGGAGGCAATACAATGTTCATTTATATTTAATTTTCATGCACTTCCTATTCCCTTGACATATAAAACTTTTCTATTTTCTTCTAACTTCTGTGCTATTTGGCTGGTGACATCTATTATTGTAACTTCATCCAAGGGTGGGTTGCATTATCAATTTTTTGATGATTAATGATGAATTATATTAGAAAACAAATGCAAAATATACAGCACATTCAATCAGTAATACACCACTATAAGAAAACATCAGGAATAGACAACGTTCTAAATTTTATCATCACTGCTGTAGTGAAAGATGAGGAATCAAGAAAAAATGGAGGAGCTATTTTTAGAAAATTTTAAATGGAATCATGTGCGGAATGCCATTTTTGGTGGAATCAGTGGCATCAATGAGATCGTGGATTATAAGTACTTTAGTAAAACTATGCTGTCTAAAGTTAGAGACATTGAGAAAGATGGAATCAGTAAGGCATTGAGATAAGATGGTATCCCAATTAAGGTTTGGAAATGCATGGAAGACGATGTATTATCCATTTTAACTAAGTTGTTCAACAAGATCATTAGTACAAGGGAGATGTTTAGAGTTGCACCAATTATCATGGAATCAAGCTTATGATCCATACTATAAAAAGTTTGGGTGAAAGTGATTTACCATAAACTAAGACATGGAACTAAAGTATTAGAAAAAGCAGGTTGGTTTTATGTTAAGAGATTGACAACTGAAGCTATTTTCATAATTAAGAGACTGATTGAAAAGTTTAGAGAGAAAAGAATTATCGTTCTGTATCTGTGTGTGTCACCTAGAAAAAGTATACGATAGAATGTTTGACTTAGTTAGGGATATGTATGATGGAACAGTAACTATTGTTAGAACAATTAGAGATAAGTGAGTATTTGATGCAGGACAGTCTAATGTTGTCTGTTTACCTGCGGGTTATGGACCCACAATAATCTAGGATAGGTTTCCACTCAGACATAGAAATGATGATAGCACTTAAGAAGAGCAAACAACATCAAATCAGACTTAATAATTGGTCCACTATCACCATATTATAGCCTTGTATTAAGAGGAAAGTGATAACAGTCTATAACCAAGAGGATAGAATGGCAAGGCCCACAAAAGACTAGGACAGATTTCCACTTGGAAATTTGATCAAACATATAGGAGGCATGCTATAAAGTAGGCAGAACAGCAAGTATAAAAGGTACCAACATCCACATCTACATATTGCTGTGAACCATATAATGTGGCCTCCCTCAATGCTGTATTCCCTGTCCCTCCTAGTCTTTTTATCTACTTCTTTGTGTGCCAAGTGATCACTCATCAATCTCCTAATTTCGGGTGGGACATGTTCACAATGCGACACCCCTCTCTATATTGCCCATGGCTAGATGTTGTTTTAGCCAGGTTATCTCACCACCTTTCATTTCTTTCCCACAATAATTGCATTTTGTTTTATATCTATCCCCACCAATCATAGCCATGCTGCTACCCAATATCCACCTGGCTACGCGACCGGTGAGGAATATTCACAATCCTTGGAATAAAAAAGACTTTTTAAATATTGTATGGATATATGACTACATGAGATGAAATGAAAGCTACCATGAACAAGAGGTTCAAGCCTAATGACTACTGATATAGAGCCCATATTCAACTAACTCAATTGAAGCAAGGGAATATGACTTTGGAAGTGTGTACTACTTAATTTCAGCATTTGGTTACACGTGCAGGACATAGGTGGGATGATGAGATTTTAATGGCTTTATATATGCAAGGATTGCATCCTCAGATTTCCATGAGCCTATGCTACAATCATTACTGTACTTTGGATGATGCGATTTAAATTGCTTACCAGTAGATGAGAATATGAAAGCGTATTTTATCGAAGTTCTTATGGAGAGTGTCCCTAGAAGCATGATGGCTAAAAGTGGGTATTCAAACAACAAGGCAGCCAATAAATCACAAATCGGTGGTACCTTCTTTGCTTCTGTTAGACCAGCTCGTAGTCATATGCCTCTTCGATCCCAAGAGTTTAAAAGGTCTATATCAACAAGTAAAAGGGTTCAGTGTCACATGTGCAAGGGATATGGTCATCTTAAAGCCCAATGTCCAAACCGATTAGTGAGTTTCTCTAACAAATAGGATTTTGAAGAAAAAGTTTATGTTCCATTACAGTTTATAATTCTAGAGGTAGAACACAAGGAAGAGGAAGCAAGTGAATTTGACGATGATAAACCCATCTATGTATTACGTCCTCTTCTATCCACTCATGTAGAAAAGGAAGAAGATTAGCGTCGTAGCTGTATTTTCCAAATTCGAATTAGATGCAATGACCAATTGTGTTCTATGTTGATAGATGGAGGCAGTTGTACTAACGTCGTCTTAGAAGATGCCATGAAGAAGTTAGGATTGAAAACCAAGCCACATACTAGTCCTTATAAAGTAGCATGGGTCAACAATACTAGTTTCAAAATAAATGAAAAATGTTTGCTCACCTATTTGATTGGAGGCTTTATGGATAAAGTACAAATGTGCTTCCCTTAAAGGTATGTCACATCCTTGGGAGACCGTGGCTTTTTGACAAAATGACGCAACACTGTGGCTTCAACAACACTTAATTTTTTCAAGGACTGCAGCACTGAGATGAAGATGGTGCCAAGTAAAGAGTTGCCAGCCTTGAAGCTAATGAAGACAGCTAGATCTTTCCTTCTCAAGCGTGTGCCCCAAGGTGGAGATGAGATTCTTGGTGCACCTCCTAACTCAATGTGGTTGAGTTCTTTTAAAAGGGAGGGGGGAATTGATGCAACATCTATAACTTGGTTGGATAGAAGATTCCCTGTGTGGAGGCCCAAGCTCAAAACTAAGAGAGCCTAAGCAGTTCTAGCTGTGGGGGGGGGGGGGTACATTTTTTTGTCTCCTATGTAATAAGGCATTTTGTGCCACATTTAGTGTTGTTTTTCTTTAGTTTGGGGCTTGCATATGTAATAAGGTCCAAGGACCAAGGGTAGTTTAGGAGTTTTGGTGTTTTTCTGAAGTTAAAGTGTGGGTCCATAGGGCTGGTCGACAGCCATGTGTGCCCCCAAAGTTTAGGTAGTTTTAATTATATAAAGTGTGTTTTATTTTAGGAAGGTTTAGTTTTAGGAAACACTTGGTTAGCAAGTTATGTGTGTTTTAGTAGTTTTTATAGGAAACTTTTATTATTTAGAATGTTGTAAACCTATTTAAAGGCATCCCCTCCCCCTATTTTCTATTGAGATTAATCAAATTTTTGTGTTTGAATTGGGGGTTTCCCAAGTTGCTCGTGGACCTAGGTTTCTCTCTCTCTCTCTCTCTCTCTATATATATATATATATATATATATCCCCTTCCCCACTTCCACAACTTCCCCTTCTTCTCCTTTCTTCGTCTCAACCACACAAACACCTCTTACCTTCTCTTTTCATCTTCCTCTTCTACCTTCCATTCATTCTCTGATTATTTTCTCTTATTATGCGACTGTGAGAACCATAATTATCATTCAGATTGGATTTATACCCCTTGCATTAAAGAATCAAGGCAGTTCCTGTTTGAAGATCTGCAGAAAATTGGAGGTTTGACTGAACTAATAGACTCAATCAATTGGCTAAATCGTGCCAACCAAAGGAAAGTATTCAGCCTGATCTCATTAGGTTTTGTTTCCTAAAATTGTTCCTCTTTTAATTCTAAGAAACCCACCTAAGATTTTTGGTTAAGATCCTGTGGAATTGAATCTTAACCTTGCTGTCTCCTAATTCTGGTATTCAACAAAATTCTGGGCTTATTTTACAGTGAAATCGCACCTGATAAAAACACCCCTTTCCATCTTCTTTCTTTAGGGTTTTATTCTTATAAAGATTCCCTATTAAAACCCTAATAAACCACTTCTAGACCCCTTTCATTCCCTGTTTAATTAATCCTAAAATTCCCATTGGTATTTGAAACCTTATTAAAGAACCTTATTTTTTCTGAAATTTGAATGTTTGACCTATCCAACATTGTCCAAATCAGTTGAAATTTTAACCCAGGGCCCCTTGACAGAAGCACTACTGATTTGGACCGCTTCATAAAATTCTGACACATGACAGGGCTATTTTTGTAATTTTACCAAATCTTTTTTAATTATGATTTCACCCCTGGTCAAAAATTTCATTATTTTGTTTTTTGAGTTATTTTCTTGCAAGTTACAACTGTTCCCTGCATTATCCCAGCATCAGAAATTGTATGGAGAGTGTAGGGAGAGTCTCATAATTTCATATATTCTAAAAGAAGGATACGATACAAGAATACATGAGAGGGGTATTTACAAGTATACCCTTGTACAATACTAGATATATGTACCCTTACATGCATGATCCCATATACCCATACACTACTAAATAATTGACCGACTATTTCAAAACCTTAAAATGTTGGGAGATACACAAATTAATCTTTTTAAAGATTATTGGTATTGGCCTTAAAAAATTTAAAAGTGTCTTCTCAACCTTGGATCACACAATGGATGACATTAATGGACTTTGATTGTGCTGATTAATATTCCAAAATTTGGGTTTTCCCTGTGGTGCTTGGTTGGGATGTTGGAAGTGCTCTTGGAGGTCTCTTTTATTTGTGCTTTCTCTTGGTTGGTTTGTTTTAGTGGTCCTTGGATTTGTTCATCTCTTTGTTTGGTGGGTCATCCAGGGTGAGGTTTCTTTGTGGTGCCTCTAACAAGCTTGTTGTGTTGTTAGCTTTGATCTTGTCTATTTGTGGACATTTTATTCTTGGGGATTCATTTCCCTCATCCATCCTCCCTTTCCAATAAATTATTTATCAGAAAAGAAAAAGGCAATGGTAGGTCCTGCAATCTTAGAATTACTTTACTATCATAACTCTTTAAGGGACAGCAGTTTAGTGGATTTGGTAGCTAACAGTGGTGCAAACAGCATTTCTTTTCTTTTCTGAGTATATAAGGAGTTCTCTTCCTTGGTTTTTTATAATTACATAATATCATATCATCTCTCATTAGGGAAAAAATGAACTTGAAATCATTATACTGTAATGCTATGGTGGTTGCTATCATTAGTAGGGTCACTCTTCTTATAATTGCATCCTTTATTCCAGGAGTTGATCTCATTCGCCAAGGATGGAATAGGAGGGGTCCAAATGTACTTCAAGAAGGTTATGGGACTGCATCTGTCCTTCCGGAGCAAGGAATTTATCTAGCAGCATCAATATACCGGCCTGTGCTTCAGGTCTTGTACTGTCATAGAGCCATTTGTCTTTTCTACTTTTATATATTATACGTGCATATAACGTACCCAACTTGATTGATCTGGTGAATTCTGCAGTTTACTGATAAGGTTGCTTCATTGCTGCCTCCTAAGTATTCCCAGCTGGGGTAAGCTTGCAAACCTTTCCACCACTTTCTTCTTCAATGAAGTGTATTTGCATAAGACATCGCTGTGAGTGATCCTTTTTTTTTTTTTAATTATGAGTAAGAGTGATTTTAGTAGAGAAAGAAAATATGATACAAGAGAAAGCCAAGTTCATACTGACACAATGAACAAAGTTAAGTACATCAATGCCTTAGTTGGATCATAAAGCTCAATATGGATTGCACTCCTGGGGGCCTGTAGTTTAGCTAACTCATCCGCAATAAAATCAGATTCATCGAGGATGCTCAGGAATGAGCCTCTGTGATAGAATGAGACAGCTGCCATAGAGCTCTCCCATCTGATGAGAATTAACCAATCACTGTGGCAGAGCCCCCCCTCTACCAGCAAGCTGGTAGCTCCACTAATGGTGCTGATCTAAGGCCAAAAAGAAGTGCTTTAATCTTGGCTTTGGAGTCACCATTTTTATAGGACCATAGTATGAATCACAGCTTTGGAATTGTCTTGAAAGGCCTCCGATGCCTGATATGCCTGGGTTCCTCAAAGAGCACCCATAAAAATTTTGTTTGTTGGAAAGCCATTTGGGTGGGGTAGGGGGGGGCATTGCAAAGATTAGGTGGAACTTCTAAAGAGCTCTGGCCAATCCTGAGAGATGGAGCTGATGGATCTGCTTCTAATTGTCTAAATGTCTACTGTAGAACCCAGTGCACCAAGAGTGCTAGTAATCATTATGATGGGATTTAAGACTCAAACTTGTTTTCTTGTTACACCTTTTATTTTCACACGTTGTTTCCTTTTTATGTAACTTGAATAGATTCTTTATTGTGGACATTGAAATGAGATTTCTAGGTTCTTTGTTGCATATCACCATCAGGCATTAGCCTATTGTATTCTAAAACTTCAAAATTTGAAAATGTTTATGTCAGACTGCTTAGGACAAGTATAGTAGTTGTATTAATGATGTACCATTTTTGTTTTCATGTCATTCCAAAAAGTCATAGCTATTCGTTATAATACACTCAAACATAGTACAATTTTACTCTACCCTGTCAAAATAAGGGTTCAGTAGATCATATGACCCTTATTCTTTTTTAAATTCTGGAAGTGGTGGAAGAACTTTTATTTCAGTCTAGGAGAAGCTACATTGTGTAAATCATGCTTTGCCAGTTAAAACTTCCTTGATGTTATTCTTGTTTTTCCTTTGCTTCATCTGAGTGAAATTCACAGATGTCTTGAGACCAATAGATGTGACATCTGACTTGCATCTTGGCTTGGCTTTGTTCTTAATTATTTGAGATGAATGTTTCTCCCTTTCCTTCCAATTTGATATTTCATGAACTGATTTAGGGTTTATTTTTTCAATCTTCATTTATTAATCTATACAAAGAATAAAAAGGCTCCTTGATTCATCGTCTCTGCAAAAGAACAGCAGTGGTTCCATAATTTATATCTAACTTCCTAGACTTGCTTGTCTTATGCTTTTAAATCATTGCCTAGGATTCTTGAGATTTTACCAGTTCATTAAATTTTGTTTCATTTTCTTATTTGATATTTGCCTCCCTCCGAATTCTGTGAAACAACATTGTTTTTTCCAAGTAAATCGATTCTTCCCTTCTTGGGGATAACATTGTCTTTTCTAAGTGGTTAAACATGTTCTAGACTGAACATGGGAATAAAGTGCATAAGATCTACAGAAACTTGCTCCTATCAGCAGCCAAAAGACAGACTAAATGTAGTTGTATCATACAGAAAAAACCAGTCCATCACATGTACTGTAGTGCAGTTTGTGTATGTATTATTCCATTTAATGTCTTTACAACAATTTCGCTGCAAGTGTAGATACTGAAGAAAAAGGATACGACAGGATGATTTACTTGTTGGGTGTTTGCATGGAGTTGCTTTGTGAATTAAATCTCTCTTTGTCCTTGATATGCATGCAGGGCTGGATTATAGTGGAAGTGCAAACTAGGCGATTTTAGGTTAAGCTGTCATTGATAGCACCATTAAACTATGGTATACTAGCAAGGTTTGAAGTTTAAGTTCTGGTCCCCTCGGATATGGAAACATATTGAGGTTTCAGTGGATATGTATCGGAAACCATGGAAAAATTATAGAAACGATGGAAACTTTAGAGAAACATTGGAATTTTTTTATGGAACATTAGAATATGATAGAATAAACAATATTACACCCCTAAGAACCATTACATATACAGTACAACCATCTATGATGGTTGTGGAAACCGATACCCTCATGATATACATTATCGTCTGTGACAGATATAAAAACCATAGTTGCAGGGAAGCTTAGTACAAGGTAGGGAGCTCGTTTGAGAAGCTAATTCCTTTCCATTTCCCCAAGTAGTGCTTCCCAAATGTGGAAAATGAGTGGAAGCCTTGGAGAAAAGAGTAGAAACATCTGGAGAATCGACTATGTAGCGATCCAATAAAGAATATTGTATTTTGTTTAATTTAAATCCTATGTTAGCATTGAATAAACTATAAATTATGAGATTTAGTCATGATTTTGTAGGAAAAAAAAGATTTAGTATTGAATTTACTGTTTACATTATTATTCCAATTCAATAAAAGAGATTCATATCCGATGGTTTTTATACAATGTCTTCTATAGTCTAACTCTAAGATGCAAGTTATTCATAAAAAATTTCATGTATGGTAAAATCTAAGGCAAATGGTTTCCATATTGATTTATATGTCATGATTCTTTGTACTTACATGGTATAGCTTTTAGGTTTTTCTTTGGTAATTTCTTTAAGTTTATTCACTTTATTGCGTTGCAATTAAAATTATTGATTATTACTTATAGTTATTTACTTTATTATCATTTTTCACTTCTTGCTTCTTGCTTCCTAAGGATTTTTTGAGCCTCACTTCCCACTTCTCGCTTTTGCATTGCTTCTCACATTCGCTTCTCTTTGGTAACTATGATAACAATACTATGGAAATCTTAGAATTTTTAAATAAAACTTAAGGAAGTGTTATAATGAGTATCATTATACACCTAGAATCCATTGAACATCATTATACACTTTGGTATCAATGGTTGAAAATCGACACCCTCGAGACACACAATTGTGCATATCTAGAAGTTTATGTGTTGGAGATTGGTAAAAATACTATACACCAATGCTATAAACCCATATAGAGTTAAAAAATGATAAATAAGCATTTATGACACAGTTTCATAACCCAACAATGATTCCATATATAAAAGAACACATTTGGCCAATGGCCATAGTACAAACAAAAGGGTCATTGCTTTGGTGCAATGGCAATGGCTTGGGCTGTCAGTGTGAAAATGTGGGTTTGAGTCTTATGAGCAGCTACTTTGTGTACAAAAGTCAAATGTTAGGTTTATCTCCAGGCCATCCTTCCTAACACCCTATAATTACGGAACCGGCACTGGGTAATGAACTTTTTATCTAGCCAATGGCTGTAGTACAAACTTACAAAAGTACAATGCAGCACAAGAAAAGTAATATGCAGTCCAACTCTCAAATCCCTCCAAGCTCTAACCCTATATCTGCAAATCTATGAATTGACATGAGGTTCTACACTCATAAACATAATCTAAATATTATTAACTTCACCTAACATATGTTTTGAATTTAACATATTATAGCCCATGCACAACTCTATATTGGAGTTGCATTTGAAGTAGGTTTTTTTCCAAATAACAAAAACAACAACAAATAACCTTATCCCAACTATTCGGGGTTGGCTACATGAATCCTGTTACCCCATTCCGCTCTATTTAATACCATATTTGCTGGTAAATTACAAACTTCCATGTCTCTCTTTACTAATTCAACATAGTCAATTTTGGTCTTTCTCTAGTCCTTCTAGAACCTCCAACTTGCATCGTCTCTCTTCTCCTCACTGGTGCAGTCATTGGTCTTTGTTGCACATGACGAAACCATTTCATTCAACTTTCCCTCATTTTATCACCTATTGGTGCTACACTTAAGCTCCCACGAATGGATTCATTCTTAATTCTATCCTTTCTAGTCTTGCCACTCATCCATCTCAACATCCTCATTT
>JAOXJP010145352.1:0-13249 GCA_025762735.1 Platanus orientalis | reverse complement strand
TTATATTTATAGACTTTTTGGTGTCTGTTCGGAATAGGTGTAGGGACACATCCTTTGAATCCGTACAGTCACCAACAACCAATGGGTGCAATCTAATAGCCACCTACACACCCATCCGGAATGGGTATGTGTCAAGAGGTGTCTCTCAATAGCCACGTGTCTATTCGTAATAGGTGTTTCCAAAGGGCATATTTGTAACACCTATTCGAATAGTCACACCCCCATAATGGAAAAAACTGATAAACCTTTTTAAAGAGACATGTCCTTTTCCATTTTTTGGGAGAATGCAAAAAGAAAATCTAAATAAAAATGATATTTATTTATTTTTTCTTATTGACCCAACCCTTATAGTGTAGTGTAGCTTGAGAAGAAAAGAATGAGTCATTAAAAACCTCTTTCCTCTCTCTTTTCTTTCTCTTTGAATCAGTGTTTATCAATACTAGAATTCTTATTAAGTTCTTGGATTAATGTGTTTTCCTTTGAGGGAAAACAGCTTGGATCCTTGTAACTAGCCATAAAGAATCAGTGGGTTTTTCTAGGTGAGAATTGCTTGGATTTATGAGCGCTTTCCTTGTTTTCTTGATTTGGAAGAAAAAAATTTGATGAACTGATGGACTGAGTTCATGTTAAATTTTTAAACAAATTTGAGAAAGTTTTAAAGCATGTTTTGAACACCTAACCTTTGGGTAACAAGTTTCAAGAAAGGTTTCATTTGTCTCTATTGAGTAGTTCAAATATGTAAAAAGACAATGAGTTGAGTATGAGTTAGGTTGTATCCTAGAGTTAGGTTGGCCATGAGTCCTTGCAAAATCAATTGATGGTCTTAACTATCTTCAAGAAATGTAATAATGACACTTCCATTGATTCGGTTCACTCGGTTAACTAATTGGATTAATTTTAAGAATACAGCTTCCAACATCAATTGTATGGCTCAACATGTATTAGGTATTTATCATTGTAATACAAAGTTTAGCTAATACCAGAGGAGGGTTTTATTTAGCCACATGTTTGAAAAGATGGTAATATGAAGCTCTTTTGAGCCACCTAGGGATGCAAATCAGGCTGGGATGGATTGGTTAAGGTTAGACCAAGACCAACTCTAAGCTTACAAGTATGCCCATGCTTTCTCACAAGCCCAAACTCACCCCGTTTTGTTTAGCCAAATCTCGGCCCAATATATAACAATGGGCTTCAGGCCAAGTTTAGGCTAGC
Organism: Platanus orientalis; assembly: GCA_025762735.1. Classification (NCBI taxonomy): domain Eukaryota; kingdom Viridiplantae; phylum Streptophyta; class Magnoliopsida; order Proteales; family Platanaceae; genus Platanus; species Platanus orientalis. The sequence continues at coordinate 12,037 of JAOXJP010145352.1, read as the reverse complement.
TCAAACTTAACAACACTTGCACTGTTAACCATAAAATTTATTATATTATTAAATATAGCATCTTGTTGTGACAGCGGAACTAAGCAGATCGGATTCAAGTATGCAATGGTGAGAACAAAACAAGAAAATAATAAATGGTAGAGAACAATAACACAATACATAGTTTAATGTGGTTTGGCAAGACTGCCTACATCTACAGGCAAAGGCGATCAAAAACTTCCACTAAAATGGAGAACAAAGATAGTTCAAGACGCACCATGGTGATTTCCTAAACCCAAAAGGCAAACCATCAAGGAAAAACCCTCAATCTGCCGCATCAACGCACTCTCAAAACCCTCATACATCCCTCTTATATAATACCACGTATCCTAAGAAACTGTATGACCCAACAAGGGTCAAACCCCCAAAACTGGTTCGGATCACAAAATATGTATAAAATTTTGGCCAAGGGCTCCACCCTCGGACCCCCTTGGCCGTGTTGCTCACCTTCGCCCAAAAATGGGTCATACAAGGTCGCTCTATGAATCGTATAAAGGGACTGTATTCGGGTTGAATTCAAGACCCATTCTCTATAGAATCTCCACCTTGGCTTGATATTCAACCCAACTAAACTAAACGAAGCTCCTTGATCACCTTCTCCACCAAAACCTAAAGGGTACACAAGCAGTTCTCTTTCATACTGATCAAGTCCAATGCACCCTTGAACTCAATCACTAAAACTAGCTTTGTTGACATATCTACTGAATCTTGAACACTCAGTGCATCCGTAACCATGTATTCGAAACCGTCTCTAATTGGAGGTTTAATGTCCAACTTTGGCATAATTCCATGTTACCGAACTTTTGGAACTTGAATGGGTTCTAAAACAACATCCTCTTGTTCCAACAAAATATGAGTATTACATTCAAACTCCACCTCCAACTGAACAATCAAATCTCCGTCTTCTGCAACCTGTTTGCTTACACACAGCAAAGCAGAATCACCAAAAGTAAGACCTCTATGTTACTTTCCATGAGTAGAACGCTCACAGAACCCAAACTTCTCACCATAGAGAAAACCTCACTTGCTCAAAATTTCTAAACATTTTACACAAATATGACTCATTCACACATACCATAGCCGTGTATAGACTAAACCTGAATATGGTGTAGAAGACACAATTGCTCAACCTTGAATGATGTTCCCAAGCAATACTTAAAGATTCCTAACATTTCTTGCTTTCAAAACAACTCAGGAACCCTGAAGAATCATCATGGATTTGTTTTCAACAAAGGCTTTACATCCACTAGAATCCAATTCACCCAAAGAAATAAGGTTTCTCTTCAAATCTTAAACATGCCGAACACCTGTCAATATTCTTAGAACTCCATTATACATCTTGATTTTGATTATACTTATCTTCAAATCTTTCATGGCGTATCATTACCTATCAACACAACTCCACCTTCAATGGACTTGTAGGTGAAAAGAAATTCTCATTGGGATACATATGGTAAGAACAACCTGAATAAAAAATCCAAATGTCCTTAGAACTATTATCCCCAATGATGATAGACAGAGCCATGTCAACATTTAAATTTTCCTCTATAATGCCAATTGTATTCAAGCAGTTAAATTTCTTTCCTTCCTTTCTTTGAGTTTAGGATAAATAAACTTAATGTGCAGTTTCTTATGGCCATAGTAATTCTCCAAATCCTCCTAGGATCTTCCAAATCCTTTCCTATAAGCAACCAAGCCATTAGCCTCAGCCTAAACCTTGCCAATAGAGCCCGTTTTCCTCATCTCATTTGAAAGAAGGGTTGTTGTAACCTCTTCTAAATCGATAGAATCATTCCCATTGAGAAGAGTTGTTAAGAGATGCTCATATGATGAAGGAATTGAAGACAACAAGATTAAGGCCTTATGTTTTTCCTCAAGCTTCAACCTAATACTTGTCAACTAACAAATAATTTTATTAACCTCATTATGATTTTTAAAAATATCTATACCTTCTCGCATCCATAGAGTATAGAGTTTCTGCTTGAGGTAGATACGATTTGTAAGGAATTTCGTAGCACCTTACGTAACACCTTGTGTTATGCTTTAAGAGTAAAATTGTAATTTTTCTCTGTAAGGGTAGAATTATCATTGCACATATTTTAAACATACCATAGAGTGGTTTAAGATTCTTTTGGACCAAGTTAGAAGTATAGAACCCAAACTTGAACTTGAACCTACTAAGTTAGAAAGTTATCTTGATTGTGTATTTGGGGTAACTTACCAAGCCATTGAAACCAAACCTTAATGAATTAGAGTACACGTCATATATCACTGAAAATCTCTTGAAGTCTAGTTTCTAACACCATAAATGGTTTGTAAAATGGAGTTTCTAGAAAAAGTTATTCTCATTTTATCGCAGCGTGTTTGAGTTGAAAAGTTCAGAACCTTAGATCCATGCTTGATCGATCAGGTCACATGGTGCATGTGCCTCTGGTGACCTCCTGATTGGTCACAAAGTTCTTGATTGATCAAGGTTAGAAAAAAATGCTAAAAGTGATGGAAAATTTCATATTTTTCCCTGTTTTGACATGATTGTCAACCATTGGACCCCCACACATGTGGGATTTCGTATAGGATGACTTAAAACCCTATGTACGTTTCATTTAGGTCATTTAGCCTCATTAGAAATAAGAGAAAAATACTTAGAGAGATCATGAAAGTTCTTGAGCTAAGAGATGGAGATTCACCCCCAATTTGGTAAGTTTTACTTTCAACCTTGAAAATATGACAGGATAGATGTTTTTCTTCCTAGATTTAGCCTAAATGAGTATAGATTCATTTCTTTAACTTAGTTTATGTGTTCTAACCATAAAATACCTTGTTTACTCATAAAGGAAAGAGTGATTGACAAAGACAAAGGGATTTTGGAGGAGGATCCTCTTGTGCATTAAAGGTTTAAGCATTTAGTGAGTTGGATAAGCACTTTCCTTTCATAGATTCTTAAAAATGTGCTTTTACTCTATGTTTTCTAAGATTGGTTGATTAATTTCCATGGAAATTGGTTGTGTAGGTGGATATTCAGTTTATATTCACTTCTCCATTCTTAGGATCATAGATGTGTGATTTTAACTCATGTTTCAAGGTTTTGTGGTTCTAATCTCTATGGATATGCCTTGGGTGAGTGGTTATGCATTTTATGCTTACTTTCCCTTCCTAGTATCTTAGATGTGTGCATAATAATCTTGGATGTGGTGGATTTACATTTATTCTTTATGAGCATGTTAGTTTGTGATTTTCTAGTTGATTTCCTTGATTTTCTTGAGTTGTGGAACTATTTTCTTGTGATGGAGTTTTTGTGGAGTTGATGGGGTGGTCTCTATTCTATGTGATGAGGTGTGAGAGCTTGATTTACTTGGGTTTTAGGGATTGAAGAGGTTATTATGGTGAAAATTGGGCTTCTTTTTTAATTTTTCTTAAGTTCCATTAATTATTGCACTCTACATGTTGGATAAAACGCCTCTTACAGATTTTCCTTACTGTTTATATGTTTCTTGGATGCCTTTGGATTCCTTACATGAATTTATTATTCATTTTGATAAATTCCTTTAACTGTATGTTAACTTATAGTAAATTTGTGTTGATGTACGGATATCCATGTTAAGATCTTAGAAATTCATGTGTAAATACCTTAGGTTTTGCATCATTTGGGGAGTTTTTGGTTGCATGAGTAGCTTGTCCTTGACATGGTTTACTTTGATGTTTTCAAAGGGATTTTATTTGGATTTTTACATGAGTTTTAAAGAACTTGAGATACTTGGTTTTTAACTTTTAGGAGAAATTGACATAAAGTGACTTTACATCCATGAACATCCAATATGTTCTTAGATTTGAGTCAAACATCTTTACTTGTTTATTGGTATTTGACACATTTATGTGATTTTTTACTACATTCTTGGACTTTTCATGGGATAGGACATGTAGATATTTTAAATGGTATGATTATGTAATATATACCTTATTTTACAAAAACATGGTTTTAGAACGTTGTTTTTGATGTGAGGATTTGATACGATACCCCTATAAGGTAATTTTCCTTTTTAGGCCCGAAGACCCCTAAGTGGGTTAGTCCTTGTGACCTTTATATACATGTATAATCTTTATGACCCTGGAGACCCTTATATGGGTTAGCTAGACGTAGCCCCATAGATTCCTATATGAGTTGCCCTTCTTGGGTCCGGAGATCCCTATGTGGGCTGCCTTTCTTGGGCCTAGAGACCCCTTTGTTGGTTAGCATTTATGACTATAGGTATCCAATCATCGGGTCACATTAATAGGTGAAGACAATCGTTGTTTTCATTGGTTTTATGATCTTGGAGACCCCTTTGTGGGTTAACTTTTCTGGCTATAGGTACCCAATCACCGGGTCACATTAATAAGTGAAAACGACCCTAGTGGCTCAATATATGTTATATGATATATTATGTCAGAGACCTTTATGTGGGTTATGTGATTTTTTTGTCGGAGACTCTTACACAGGTTATGTGATTTGTTTGTCGGGGACCTCACATGAGTTAAGTGCTTTGGTTTGACGGAGACCTTTCAGGTTTTATTTACATTGGGTTTCATTATGTCATAGAGACCCCTTATGGGTTGACATGTGGCATGCTACACTTAGCATAAGATACGTAGCACTTGGCGTGTACATATAGTGTTTAGTATGTGGCATATAGTATCTGACATATGCAGGATTCAATATGGTTCACCTTGGACTCCCTTGTGGTTATCTTGTGACATGTGCATACTCGATTTATAGTAGGGATACATGTTTAGTAAATTTGGTGTACTCTCATCTCTACTTTGATTCCTTAGTTTTTCTTTCTATTGTAATTGTGATTATCTTTGACCTTCTTTTAGTGTTGTATAAACTGCATACCCTCCCGTTAAACCCGTTAAGCTTACCCCAATTGGCACCACTTGTAAATGGAGACATGGTGGAAAGGGATCAGTAGGAGTCGTTGGGGAGACGACAATGTGAGAGATCAGATGTGTACTTAAGCCCAAGGGCTTCTCCTTTGGTTTACTTTGCTTTTAGACATTCGATTTAAAACGTTTGTTTCATTTTAGTTTGGGTTTGTATTATTGACTGTTTGAGGCTTTATGATGGATGTAGACATTGGACCTCTTTATTAGTATATGATGTACATGGGTTACCCTTTTCACTGCACTTACTTGGATTATGTCATTGATATTATTATTATTCCGTTGCAATGAGATTGTTAGAAATAGACTTAAATGGATGTGACTAAAATAGAATGAAATACATTTATAGGGAAATGTTGTGTGATTAGGTGAGGGGGTTGATAATCCACTCCGAGCTTGTTGGTCTTTGCTTTGAGAAATGAGTTTAGGGTGGATCATTTTCATGTCACGTATCCGAACCCGGTCCACATCACGGCCTGCAGATTTGGGTTGTGACACCACATCTGCAAGGCACAAATAGATAACACTCCTAGCATTCAAGTCGTAATCCTCTAGTTGCTTTCCGACATCCCAACGGGCCTTCCCTTTAATGCCTAATGCAAACCTTGTTAAACTAGTAAGTCTCCAACCATAACTTTCCATAAGTCAAAACTGTTATTTCCATTGAATTTCATAACCTCAAACCTTGTAGTCACCATCACAAAATCCCCAAAATAGAGAATCCTCAACCCGCAACTCCAAAAAATAGCAACCAACGATCAATCCAAAATATCTTTTGCAAATCTGAATGCTCTGATACCAATTTGTTGTGACACACAGCGGAACTAAGAGGATCGGATTCAAGTATGTAATGACGAGCAACAAAATAGGAAAATTATAAATGACAAAGAACAATCATACAACTTAAAGTTTAACATGGTTCGACATGACTGCCTACATCCACGGGTGAAGATGTCTAGTCCCAACACCTCAGAACACAAGGAGGACAACCTAGCTCCCCTAGTCTACTCTTTCTCCCTGGTGACATCTTGGAAGCATTACAATCAGTTATTGCAAGTAGAGAGCTAGACCTAGATGAGCTTAACCTTGACCAGGTCACTATGCCGGAAACATGGGTACCCGTAGATGCTAGAGAGGAGATCGGACAAGCTAACTCAGCCGTAGTAGAGAACCAGGACTAGGTGATGGATTGAATTATTGAGAAAAGATGCCAGGTAGAGTCGACCTTTCCACTCTTGTTGATGTTTTCAAAAGCTTTTGTCTTTTCTTTTCATTACTTTGTAATAAGAACTATGTGAGACTTGATCCCTACCAATTCATAATTGTCAAAGCATTTGACCTGTGCACTTGTAAGGGGTATGTAAGCAACCTAAGACATAGCTTCAGGTCCAGTCGCATTTGGAAAAAACATTTTTCTTTGTTTCTTTACCTCTATAGTCAAAAAACTATGTGTGGCTTGATCTTGATGGACCAATGTTTTCAGAAGCACTTATGCTTAAAAGTCAAGTATGTAGGCAACCTGAGAAGTAACTTCAGGCTTAACTGCTTTTCAAAAAATGTAAATTTGGTCCACTCCAAAGACCAAAACTACACGCGACTTGATCCCGGCTAAACAAACTTTACTAAGCTTGTGATCAGTGCAAACATCAGGTATGTAGGCAACTTAGAGCATGATTCTAAGTCTAGTTGCTCATTGGGTATCTAATGCCCTTTTCATGTAAATTCATACTAAACTTTTCTTTTAAAAATAGGAACAAAAAGAATGAAATGATGAGGAAATAATGCTGAAAGAGGTGATCGAGGCCTTCGAGCACTAAGATAACTGAAATCTTCCATCGATAGATAACCTCAAAGAGATCAATCTTGGGTCAGAAGCCGTGCCTAGAATTGGAAAAATTGGGACCCCCAACACTTCAGATTTGGGGCACACCTTGTTAAAATTACTTCAAGAGTACATAGACATCTTTGCATGGACCTATGCAAACATGCTTGGTCTGGACACAAACCTTGTCACCCATAAGCTTCCTACTAACCCAGAAATTTATCCCATCAAACAAAAGTCTAGGCATCTACGACCAGAATGGTCCCTAGCCCTCAAAGAAGAAATACAAAAACAACAAGACACCGACTTTCTTTTGTCTGTCCAATATCCCCAATGGTTAGCCAATATCATCCTTGTACCCAAGAAGGATGACAAGGTTCAGATGTGCATCGATTATAGAGACTTGAACAAAGCTAGTCCCAAAGATGATTTTCTCTTACCCCTCATTGATGTGCTCATTGACAGTACTACCAGACACAAGATGTCCTTCATGGACAGGTTCTCAGGTTATAAGTAGATCAAGATGTCCATAGAAGACCGTGAAAAGACTGCTTTCATTACCCCTTAGGGTACATTTTGCTACAAAGTCATGCCCTTCAATCTCAAGAATGCAGGGGCAACATATCAACGGGCTATGACTGCCCTTTTTCATGACATGATTAATAAGGAAATGGAAGTTTATGTTGATGATATGGTTGTTAAATCCTGGCATCAGGAAGATCATCTGAAACATCTATAGAAGTTGTTTGTTTGTTTGAAGAAATACAGATTGAAGCTGAACCTGAACAAGTGCATCTTTGGAGCCTCCCATGCAAAATTGTTAGGCTTCATCATCAGTGAAAGAGGCATAAAAGTTGATCCCTCCAAGGCCAAAGCAATCATTGGAATGCTTACACCTCGCACAAAGGAAGATATACGTAGTTTCTTGGGCCACATCCAATACATTAGTCGTTTCATTGCTAAGCTCACTCCCATTTGTGAGTCCCTATTCAAATTATTGAGGAAGAACATTCTGATCTAATGGAACAATGACTGCCAAGCTGCCTTTGATAAGATCAAGAAGTATCTCCTAAGCCCTCCCATATTGATCTCTCTAGAGCCATATCGCTGATTTTGTATCTAACTGTGCATGACAACTCCATGGAATGTGTACTAGGACAACATGATAAGACAGGAAAGAAGAAATAGACCATTTACTATATGAGCAAGCATTTCATTGACTACAAAACCAGATACATGCCTTTTGAGAAGATCTGCCTTGCTCTAGTCTATATCACCAAAAGACTTCGGCACTACTTCCTTTCATACAAAGTATTTCTTATTTCTCGGATAAATTCCATCAAGTATCTATTCGAGAAACCTGCAACCACAGGAAGAATTGCCTGATGGCTCATGATGCTATCTGAATTTGATATCACCTATGTCTCACAGGAAGCTATCAAGGGACAAGCTATAGCCGACTTCTTAGTAGATGGACTAGTCGATGAACTGTCGTCCTTAAAATTTGACTTCCCAAATGAACACATACTTTGTGTTGAAGTCTAATTAAGTGAGATAGTCAGATGGAAAATGTGCTTCAATGAAGCCTTCAATCAGTTAGACAATGGGATTGGAGCCGTGCTCATCTCCCCTATAGGTGCCCTCATTCCAGTTTTCGCAAGACTACACTTTCTGTGCACTAACAATATAGCCGAATATGAAGCTTGCATCATCAGTTTGAAAGCATCTGTGACATTGATGAACTAGAAGTATACAGAGACTCAACACTTGTTATCTTTCATGCAACTGGAGATTGGTTCATTCGAGAGGAGAAATTCTTAGATTACCATGAATGTTTACAGATCCTTTCCAAGAGTTTTGAGTATTTGGCTTTCAACTACATTAGCAGAAGAAGGAATAACTTTGCAGATGCTCTAGCAACACTAGCTTCAATGATTGACATCCCTCAAGGGGTAGAGATAACACCGATTGAGATTGAGCAGAGAAATTAGTCAGCCTATTATCTTTAGATTACAATTACTGATTTGAACAGGGAGTCATAGTTCCTTGACATAAAGAACTATCTTGAAGACCAGACTCTTCCATCCATGGCTTCCAAGAATGATCAATGTGCTCTGCGGAGATTAGTAGCTCAATTTATTTTACATGGCAGGACCTTGTACAAGAAGTCCCCTCATCATGTTCTTCTGACATGCGTAGATAAAGCTAAGGCCTCCACTATCATTGAAGATATCTATGGAGGAGAGTGTGGCCCGCACATGAATGGGCTCATGCTTGCCAAGAAGATTCTTTGACTAGGCTACTACTGGTCAACGATGAAAATAAACTACAACCAACATGTAACGAAGTGCCACACTTGTCAGTCTTATGCCAACATTATCAAAGCACTAGCATCCAAATTACATAACTTGATTACTCCTTGGCCATTCTCTATGTGGGGAATCGACGTAGTAGGACTTATGCCTTAGAAGGCTGCCAATAGACATCTGTATATCATTGTGGTTATTGACTATTTCACCAAATGGGTTGAAGCCATATCTCTATCAACAATCACAATAAAGAACACAACCAAATTCATACGGAGAGACATCATTTGCCAATTTGGTTTTCCCAACAAAATCATCACTAACAATGCAACCAATTTTGTGAGAAAAAAATCTTGAACTACTCTGCAAAAAGTTTAAGATTCACCATCATCGATCTTCTCTATACAGAACACAGATGAACGGAGTAGTAGAAGTAGCCAACAAGAACCTCAAGAAGATCTTATAGAAAATGATTGAAAATCACTCTAACTGGCATGAAATGTTGCCCTATGCACTTATGGCCTATAGGACTTCAATCCATACTTCAACAGGGGCAACCTCATATTCATTAGTTTACGGCATGATGGCAATCCTGCCAATTGAAGTTGAAATTCCAAGTCTCTAAGTCTTAGTCGAGGCAAAGATTCCAGAATCAGCATGGGCACAGGTTTGACATGATCAGCTGAACCTTATTGATGAGAAGAGATTGCAAGCAATGAGTAATGGGCATGCCTATCAGAGGCGCATGGCAATAGCCTTCAACAAACGGGTTAGACCTAAAGATGTCGAGGAATGAGACTTAGTTCTCAAAAAGGTCCTTTTACATAAGCAGGCACCGTGAGGGAAACCTCGATCAAATTATGAGGGACCTTTTATTGTTAAACAGAAATTGTCCGGTGGGGCACTACTACTAGGAAACATGGACGGAGAAGACTTCCCTAGATTTGTAAACTTGGACTAAGTCAAAAAATTCTTTGCTTGACTAATATGAACCTGACTTCTGCTGAAAACCTTGAAATGAGAAGGCCTTGAATGATCATTTTTCTGAAACATTCTCCTATTCATCTATTTTTGCACCTCCAAAGTCATAATCATTTATACAAATCCAAAACAAAAGAATCAATGGTTCAAAAGAAAAGAGAGCAAGAAAAAGAAAATAAAAAAAAGAAAGAAAAGCAAAAGTAAAAAAAAAAAAAAAAAAAAAAGATGATTATAAATAACCATGATTTTCTTCAAAAACAGGATTTTATAGAGAACCATAATCTTCTTCCAAAACATGGAAATCTTGTACAAAACCATAATCTTCTTTAAGAAATAGGCATTTTGTAGAGAACCATGATTTTTAATTCACAATAAGTCTCTGATCAAGATCCATTTACATTCATATTTTTAAATCCTTTCAAACATTGCCTATTCAAAGGTAGATCTTGAAACCTTCAATAAACAACTCCGTCAGCAAAGAACCTATTTAAGACCCTTGGCACTTGAAACAAGAGCATGTACCCCATCAAATCACTTTCCAAAAGCCCAGACCTATCCGAGGATAGGGGCAAAAAAGGGACAAAGATAATAAAATATTATAAAGCTTAGAGTGAAAACCAGAAATAGCACTTTGACCCAGTCCTGGTAAACAGGAAAAAAAGGGAGCATATTAAGTTAGCACTTAGGGTGAAAACCAGAAATGGCACCTTGAGTCAAGTCAACTAAGTCATGAACACACATCATTAGAAGTTAAGTTAACTAAGTCATGAGCACACAAAAACCTCAAACGTAGGCATGAAATCTCACTCTCCCAAGGGAGGTACATTCAATATCCAAAATTTGCAAACCTTTCATACCTTGCCCGAACCAGGCATGACATCATGGCATATGAAAATACGACCCTATATACTTGAGAGTCATACAACAGGTTATCCCTAATGTTCAAAGACCCTAAGGGGTCCAACTTTTCAAGATCAATGGAAGATTTTTGCAAAAAGGAATTTTTAAAACCTATTTCAAAAGCAAATACAAAGTAGCCAATCTAGATTTCAAGCTTAATCGTCAATCAATCAGCACTGTCAACCATTGAATACATCATCCATCTCACTAGGGAAGTCTTCTACATAACCGTCGACAACTCTAGGATCAAGGAGTAATCAAAAGTAAATTGAGATGAAGTATCATCTCCAAGAAAGTGTCATTCATGGCCCAGCAAAATTTCACTCACGGCCCAACAAAGCTGGAGTTGATATATCATCTCCCAAAGAAAGAATGGAGACGATGAGTCATCTCCCATCAATTGTGATTGGGGATGATCCGTCACCTCCCAAAAAAGCAAATTGAGATTAAGCATCATCGCTAGCTAAGTGCCATTCATAACCTAGAACAGTGCTACTCACGGCCCAGCAAAGCTATAGATGATACATCATCTCCCAAGGAAAGAATGGAGATGATGAGTCTTCTCCCATTAATTAAGATTGGAGATGACCCGTTCCCTTCCAAAGAAGCAGATCGAGATGAAGCATTATCTCCAATAAAGTGTCATTCATGGTGCTACGTTCTGAATAATGCACTCCAAAGAGCACACTACGTAGAGCAGAATAAGCCCCAAGTGTAGGGTGTAACAAAGTAGTAAAAACCTGGTAAGACTGGGGTCGATCCACAAGGACTGAAGAACGAACAACCATAAGAGAAAAAAGATGAAAATAGAAAATTAACAATAATAAAAAAAGAGTTTGATTGTGTCCTCAAGTTGGAAAAAAATTGAATATGCTAATTCTAAAAAAAAGAAGATAGAAATGAACTAAAGTGTAATGGATTAAATCAGGAGATGAACACTAGGGGTTCGGGGCTACGCATGGAAATTCATAAGTAAAGTTTAATTCAGTTAACTCAGTTGGGGGAGAATGATGTGTTCTTCCCAACCGGAGTATTTGGCAATAAAAATAGGGAATATCTTAACCCTCAA
>JAOXJP010145341.1:0-13250 GCA_025762735.1 Platanus orientalis | reverse complement strand
TTGTCTGACATTGTGTCACATTGTGAGAAGAGACTGGAGTGGTACATGTCCATTCAGACTGGAGATGATTTGAACCCTTAGCTATGAACCATGCTTGTAGAACGTACATATGGCCCACCAACTCAGAGATCCACATCCATTCCATCACACGGTGCAAAACCTCTCGATCAAGGGATAGATGAAATCGGACGGTGAACGACGGGTGAGATTAGTGAGAAAATTGTACCTTAGATCGACCGTATAAAAGCTACCGTAGACAGATTCAGTGGGGTCGCATGTCACAACGTAACCTTTTTATTGCTGAAGCGTGAACAAAGCCAACAAGTGATGCGGATTGCGCACCTGGCGGACAATAGAGATAAGTGGGTGAGCTCTCAACTTCATTTTGTACAGAAAGTAGTAGAGGAACTTCGAATGTAGGTAGTTGTATCATTGGTATCATTGGACGTTTCGTTTCTGTTCCACGCCACGAGTTGGTATTAAACGGCGCCATGAGTGTAGGAGTTGAGAGCTTCGTTTCACGCCTAAACCCTAACCCTAACCCTAATCTGTCTCTGAGGAGAGCTGCCATGGCCTTATCTCATACTTATACACCTTCTTCCCCTTTTCGCTCTGGAGCTTTTAGTCACTCTCGTAGTTACAGAGTCTCTGTTGTCGCTCACTTCGTTTCTCCCAAAGGGCTTGGATCTGGTTTCCTTTCACTCGATCGTCGGAGGTCGAAGAACTGGTCGATTGTCTCATTTGCTGCTTCTCACGAAGACTCGGTAAACTGGGCTAAAGTTTTTTGTTTGTAATTTCGTTATAATCAATCTTTATTTGTCTGTATTCCCTCTTTTTTTTTTTTTGTAATCTTTGTCTTCGTTGTGAATTTTGTTGGAACTTTGAGTTTGAATTTTTTGCGTATTGAAACTGAGGAGAATTGCTGGTAATATTTTGTTCACCGAGTGACTCATTTGGATGGATTTGTGATGAAATTACGAAAGATTTTCCCACTTTTAATTAGGCCACATAGGGTTTTCATTGTAGAAGGGTTCTTGAAGAAAGTTTTGCTGAAGTTAGGAAGTAATTTTTCATATGAAGGTGAACACCTAGCCCTTGCGCAGGAAACTGCCTTCGACAACACCATTGAGGGCGTTTTTATTTACACATTCTTTGTAGGCTATACTTGGATTATTTTTTTTTGAAGAGGTAAAACAAGAAATTATTAAAGGAGCAAAACAGAGCAGAACATGAAGGAAAAGATCACCGGGCCGCTGAAAAACAAGCAAAGGTTATAGTTGGATGTTGGGTCCGTCGACACCTAATTTTATGGTTGACAAGTTGCAATCCTGTTTGAATGCAATCGATGGGGGACCTTCCCATCAATGATGGGTGGCCTCATGGGAAGTCCTCCTGTTGCACCCCTTTTCCTTTCTTTAATTTCATAAAAAAAAAAAATCAGTGTTTCTGTTAAATTAGGAAAAATAAGATTTTGTATTATTGATACCTCCACTGGTTCAATTGGATATGCTGGTTGGATTCTACTTACCGTAGTCTTTAGAGTAATTCTGGCGTTTGAGAAAATAGGATGGATGTATTCTAGGTTAGGGCCTCTAGGCAATGATTATTGAAGTTTAGGTTTATTTTATTGGGTACAATCTAGTTTTTAAAGTTTTCTTCTTTTTTAATCTTAATTCAAGGTTTTTTTTTTTCCTTTTCTTTTTTACCATTTTATTGGTTTATCAGAAGCATTCAGAAATTGAAGTGGAAAAGGGGAAGAGTGAGGTTGAATTAGGGGCAGAGGAATCACAAGAAGCATGGAAACAGACTCTAGAATCTTTCACAGAACAGGCCATAAAGATGCAGGGCATGTCACAAGAAGCATATGATTTGTACTTCAAAAAAGCAATGGTGATTTTGAAGGAAACTTCAGAGCAGCTGAAAATTCAAGTGGAGAAAGCAACAAAAGATTTAAGTGTAATAGCTAAAGAAATCAGTGAAGAAGGTAAAGAATATCTTTCCACAGCAGCAGAGATTTCCCCTGAGCCAGTGAAGGATATTGTGGAAACATTTGCCTCCTCCTCAACCAATGATTTTAGTGAAGTCTCTAAAGTTCGTGACTTTTATCTTGGAATTCCATATGGTATGAAATATTCACGTCTAACATGGGCATTTTTCATTTTCTTAGGACAAATATATTAATTGTATGTGTTATGCATATATCCTTTGTATTCAACCTTTATTGTTTTATTGTTATTATTTTTAATTTTTCCTTGCATAGTTTTTTTTTATCATTTTAACAGCCTTTTGCTGCTCCTTGGCTTATATTATTTGACGCAAAAAAGAGAGAGATGGGAATGATGCTTAAGTTCTTTTAGTTTGTGTTTAATCTCTGTTAAGGAACTCCTCATTCTGTGCAGGTTTGCTACTATCTGTTGGTGGATTTCTTTCCTTCATGCTAACTGGAAGCATTTCTGGCATTAGGTTTGGTGTTATCCTAGGTGGTACTCTTTTAGCCTTAAGTATAACAAGTCTAAGATCATGGAGAAGGGGTGAACCAACTGATCTGCCTGTTAAAGGGCAAACAGGTTAGTTTATCCAACTAGTTTCAACATATTTCTGTGATCAAAATCATGTGGCAGCGTAAAAAAACTTAAATGCTGGGGCATCAGGATGATAATAAATAGGTGGAGTAGCTATGAGAATGCTTGCAGTTCAACCATAATATGCTATATATATTAGTTCCAATGTATGCGCAATGAAAGGTTTGTCATAACAAGTAGATGCTTCAAAATTCCATGTTGATCCAGCATTCCTGTTGGATGGACATGGACCAAGGAATCGGAACCTAAAGCATTCCGAAGACTTGGTTATTGAGCCAAATTTTTGTTGTTGCATTGTACTGATTTTTGCATATTTATATAGCTATTTATGTATGTGTTTGTGCTATTGCATGTGTATAGAGATGAAATTTGGTTGTGCTTAACCCGTACCTAACCAACTTGGGCTGTGTTGGGTTGAATTTCAAAAATTGGGTTGGGCTCAGGCTGAGGAAGGACCTTACAGTTATAAATTGGGTTGTGCTTGGGTTGAGTCCTCGGGCAAACCAACCCAACCCAAAAATGACATATACATACTTGTGTTCTTGTTATACGGCGGTGGGTCTTGATGCACATTATCGAGCCTTGCAAACCATTTGAATCCGCGATTGCTCATTCTATTGACCCCCTTCTCATGTTTCCCAAACTTGGAGATACCCTAGAATCGGTCAATCTCCTTGTCTTCATCTATCTCTCTCATGTTTGAACATGGAGAAACCATGGTGGATTAGACTGAAGTCACCGCAATCATTTAATCAATCAATGTCTATCTTTGTTTGATTTTGATTTTGGTATTGATTCCAGTTAACACCCAAAGCTTTTGTAATCTGATTTGAATTTCATTAGTTATTCTCTGTGTTAACCTTGGAAAGATTTGAATTTCTCACATCTGTTACTCGTTTTCTTTGTTCTGTACAAAGGCATGATATGTGCTTATAGCAATTTTTCACAATTTGAATGTTGGAAACCAGAGGATTTTTTTTTTTTTTTTGATAAGTAAATGTATTTATCATAAAAGAGAGAAATTTGACTGTTGAATTTGAAAACCTAGCTTTATTTCTGGACAGTAATGTGGACTTAACTGTGATTGTCTTTTTCCCACTGAATTTCAGTGAACTTTGATCCAGTAATAGTTTCATTGTTTGGTTGGGGAGGGGGGGGGGGCTCTTTATTGTAACTTGCTCAAAAGTTCTTTTGAGGGGAATCAATGAAATTTGATTCTTGGTTTGCTCTATAACTTATGTTACTGCTTTGTTTTTAAAAGATGTGCTGTTAAGTTGATCTTGTTGCAGCTGTGAAGTGGCGCGCTCAACCCCATCTTACCTATCAGAACACTGGTTTTGAAGATTAGTTGGAAAACTTGTCACTCAATATTTGTTTTTAGAATCTTCTCATTCAAGAGACCATGAATAATACAAGCTAAAAATAGTTTTATGGCCTTGATGAACTTCATAAATGGAATCGTTCACTGCAAGGTAGTTGCCTTTTAATCTATTCCAACTTTAATCGTTTGGACTGCCCAATCGTATTAGCATGCAGATGAGCGTGATGTCTCAGATTCTGAGAACAAGGATTGAGTTATATCTTTGCTGGTTGAACCCATTTCTCTTGTTGAGAATATATCTTATTTTGTCTTTTAGGTCAGGCTAGGGGTTCTTTTTTTTTTTGCCCCGGGGGTGGGGGGGTTAAATAGCAAGTAGGAGTTGAGTATGTTTTAGATTTATGCAGGGATAAATTTACTATGGTTGTTTATATCTATGGGTCAGTCAGATTCACAATTTGCGGATGATATAATTTTGATTGATGAGACAAGAGAGAGGGTAGATCCAAGTTTGCTCTATGAGGTAATGTTTTAGGATCAGAAGGTTTTAATATATGTCGGACTAAAGAGAATGTATGGAGTGTTATTTTAGTAATAGAAAGTAGAAAGAAGGAAATGTTTGTTTCTGTTTATATACTTTTTTTGGGTATTTTTGAGAGGTAGAAAGAAGGGAAATGGCTAAGTTTTATAAATAAGGATTATCTTAGAATTATCATTTTGTTCTCTTCATTCACAAGGAGGGAAAAGATTGAAGAGGACACTGCCTGTATAAATAGAGGAGGTGGATGTAGTGGAGACTCAACAACCTTACACATACATACTCGAGGGTTTAAAATACAACCGAGATCACACAATTTGGCTATCATCTATAGGATATTCTGTAAGGTGATGAACACTCTTGCCCCTAAAACTACACGAAAGAAGGAGTTACCACATTATTTTAACTCAATCCTCAGCACTCAACTTACATACCTAAAGCCATAAAATGGGATGAGGTAAAACTTCCAAAAACTTGGATCATAGAAGAAGAGAAAAAAAAGACGAAAATCTTCAAAATTCTCAATTAGAACAAATCATACAAACTCTTGACGGAGAAGTAGAAATTACCTTTTCATCTTCGAGAAAAGTGAAACAAAGTCATTTTCACCAAGACCACCTACTTCTAACTCTACCCAATCTTTCCATACGGCTCAAGAAAGACTAATAAAGGTAAAACATGTGAATCTTATATCATTTTTTTGTTTTTGACGAATCTGAATCTTCATCATCTAAAACTATTCATGTCATAAATGATGACTCTTTATTTGAAATCTTCGATACTCAAATTATCCATAGTTATATCTTTTAGGATCCTTCTGTCAATAAAATTGATGATATCAATAGCCTTTTATGATCCTTCTGTCAATAAAATTGACGATATCAATAGCTTGGTTAAAACAAAATCTCCTTCACTTTTTCATCATTAGTATCATCACCCCACTCCTGCTGATACTTTATATGAAGAAATTCCATTCCAATTTGATGGATCTTCCCTCTATGATTGGAACATAGATGGTTTACTTGAATATCTAATCTGGAATGTTTTGCATAATATGCTCACCCATGGTATTAAAGATTGGACGATCTAGATCGGGA
Source organism: Platanus orientalis (assembly GCA_025762735.1). Classification (NCBI taxonomy): domain Eukaryota; kingdom Viridiplantae; phylum Streptophyta; class Magnoliopsida; order Proteales; family Platanaceae; genus Platanus; species Platanus orientalis. The sequence continues at coordinate 7,715 of JAOXJP010145341.1, read as the reverse complement.
TCGGACATCACTGGTCTGATCCTGCCCTGTAGATTGTTCGATCTGGGGCTGGATTCTGGACAGTTTGGGAAAAAAGTAGTTTTTTTTTCTTCAAGAGTGCACAAACCCTTCCCTGATTCTCTATGAATACTTCTAAAAGTTTTGAAATAACAAATAAGAGGTAAACCCTTGGAACCTCCCCTCTAACCCCCTACATTAATAGTGGGGGCATGCCCCCCACCGCCCCTGTAATAGAATGCTAGATTAAACTTCAACAACCCATTGACTAGAATAATGAATAATGTACTATTATTATTATTTTTTGTTTATATGATTTTGTACATAATTTAGTTTTTATGCATCAATATATATAATAATATTGGATGTTTGGTTATACAAACTACAATTTTAACCTTATATGAACCTCGTAACCTTGTTCATACATTTTTTTTATATCTAAGGAAAGATAAACAAAAAGCTACACAACAAAACGCACATGTGTGATGCACTTAACATGCCTACAATTATGTTTATCATTATTTATATGCTCTTGTATTTGTATATGGTTTGGTTTTTCTATACTAGAAGTAATCAGATTGTATGTTTGGCTATGAAATGTTCAATCTTGATCTTTATAAATTTACATGCTTGTGATAGTGTTTATTCATGTATGATGCACCTAACATACCTAAAATTGAGTTTTTTCATTCAAACTTTTCCTAAAAAGCATTATAAGAATATTAGGGATTTTTTTTCCAGAATTTTTTGACTTTAGATCGGGTTTGGACCGAACGATCCACACGTGGATTGCCAATCCACGATCCGATCCCGGATTGGTTTTGGGCCTGGACGATCTAGTCTGCTGATCCAATCTTTTAAACCATGTGCTCACCTATTCCAATGGCTATAAAATCAAGGATAACAATGAATCTACAATTGTCCACTTAATCACTGCTGTTTATAGTGGTCAATTGCGGTGCTGGTGGGATAATTATCTCACCGAAGCACAAAGGACTCAATAGTCAATATTGTTTTTTTTTTTGGATAAAGGAAAATTCATTAAAGAAGAAGAACGGGGTGAGAAATCCTAAAAGACGCAACAATAAAACAAAGCAAGAAACTAATTACATAAGAACATTCTTCCCCAATCCTCAGTTTTTGTCACAGAATAATTCCCTAGATGACTACACCTTAAGCCTCAAAAGTAAAACAAATCCTTTGCCCTTGAGAAAACATTAAAAGCTGGTGCACAGTATCTCTCAAACACTCTTTGGCTCCTTTCAAGCCAAATCCTCCAATAGGCCGTAGGAATAACAAGGTTCCACAAAGCTCTTCCTTTTCTTAATGTATTCCATATATCCCAAGATAATATAAGAGATCTAACAGCCTTCGGGAAAACCCAGGGAAGGCCAATCTCATTCAAGAATATTGTTCGAACCTCATAAACAAAAGGACAAAGAATGAATAGATTATCAATGCTCTCCGCATCACACAAGCACATAGGACAAGCATTAGGTAGGATCATACCATGGTGTTGAAGAGCATCCATAGTAGGAAGGAAACCCCTAGCACACAACTAGATAAAGAACATAACTTTTGATGGAATGTTCAACTTCCAAATCTTCTTCCATTGCATGTTAGAAGTGGTCAATAACCATTTTGCCTCTCTAAACGACCTAACAAACTAATTCCCATCTTTAGCATGAATCCATCTAATAGCATTCTCCAAATCAAAGTGCGAGTGAAACGGGTTAACAAGCTCAATAGGAGTAGTCATATCAACAATCTTCTAGTCATTCAATCTTCAGAACTGCTCAACATTCCAAGCCCCTTCCCCCTCTATGTGAGCCCACCACTTTAGCCTCCTTATTTCTAGCAAGGCTGAAGAGAGTGGCAACTCCAACATAAGAGGTCTAATGATGCACAAACAATTTTTCCAAAAGCTGATTCAAGATCCGAAGCCAATCTCAAATCTAATACATGACTTAAACTCATCAACATTATTCATGATGGCTCTCCAACAACTGCACACATAGGGAATTGACGAGGACCCAACCTTCCAATCACTAACCATGCCATATTTAGTAGCAATGATTTGGTGCCATTAGTTGTCCCTTTCTTGCCCGAATTGCCAAAGCCATTTACAGAGCAATGCTTTGTTGATATTGTCGAATTTGCATATACCCAAACTGCCAAGCTTCTTAGGCTTGTAGATATCATTCCATGCCACAAGATGCATCCCCTCCCCCTCTTTACCTTTTCCTTATACAAACTCTCTTTGACATTTATCAATCTTTGTTCCATAAATGCAAGAATGACAAAAAGAGATAAGTAGGTGGGAAGACTTGCCATAATGGGTTTGATCAACACCAATTTCCTTCCTTTCAATAAATAGCTGCCTTTCCATCCCGGTAGTCTTTTATGAACACGGTCAACAACAGTGTTCCATGGAGTTGTACTCTTATATGAGGCGTCCAAAGGGAGACCAGGGTAGGTAGTCGGAAGGGATCCCACACTGCATCCAAGGCAATCAACCTACCTTCCTAGGTCATCAACTAGGCCAACTACTCTTCTAAAGATTTACTTTCAAAGCCGAAACAACTTCAAACATCTAACAACTCATCTTAGATATTTGACTTGGTCCTCTGATGCTTTGCACGTGATAAGAGTGTCATCCGCACCTCGAAACCCTCTAAAAGACCACATTGAAAAGCTTTGGAAAGGAGAACCTCAAAAGCCTCAGCCACTACAAGGAAAAGGAAATGAGAAAGGGGGTCCCCTTGTCTTAGACCCCTAGAAGCATGAAAATGTTCCACAAAAGTGCCATTCACCAGGATTGAAAAATGGGCAGTCCCGTAACATTTCCTCATCCATTTTCTCTATTTCTTTCCTAAACCAAACCTCCCCAACATGGAATCCAGAAATTCCCTATTCACTCTATCATAGGCTATTTCCAAATCCAATTTACAAAGAATCCCTGTCTCTCCATTCTTCACAACTGCGTCCATACATTCATTCGCCACTAACACCCTAACACCCCATCCACTGGCTTTTTGCCGCCCAAAATTGCACTCTGATTTGGAGAAATAATGTCCTTCAACACCACCTTTAATCTGCAAGCTAAAGTTTTGGAAAATATCTTGTATACGCTTCCCACAAGACTAATAGGTCTGAAATCTGATATCCTGCATGCATGAACAGTCTTTGGGATAAGCGATAAAAAGGTAGTGTTGCTACCTTTGTCCAGAAAAGACTTTTGATGAAAGTTTCGCACAGTATCCATGATGTCCCCCTTTCACCAGCTCCCAAGAGGCCTTAACAAAAGCCATAGAAAAGCCATCTGGACCCGACACCTTATCATCCTCAATGCTCCAAACAACACTTCTAATTTGACCCTCCTCAAAAGGGCGTTCAAGCCAAAACCTTTGATCAGTAGAGATCCTCTTGAACTCCATACACAGATCAAAATATCGGGATCGGAATCGAGATCGGATAGGGCCGATCCGATCCATGTCTGGATCCAAGATTAAAGGAAAAAACATGAAAATCTGGCTCGGATTGGCAAATCCGAACTGATCCGTCCGACCTAGAGCCTATCCACCTGATCTCGCTTACCGATCCACATGTTCTTAATCTAATCCACCGATCCATTGCTAAAGCCTATCCGACCCAGGATTCGGGATCAGGGTCGGCCGATCCCATTCCGATCCGGCCGATCCAAGGTCGGATCGGCTGATTTTTCAAACCATGACTCCATACCCTCCAACTTGGGTCTTTGCACACCCAGATCCTTATAGAGCTTCATAAAGAAAGAAGCAATATGATTGCTTAGCTCCTCTAGTTCCACATCATTGTCAAACTCGTCCACTAGAGAGTAAATATAATTAGTGTTTCTTCTAGTCAATGCAATTCGATGAAAAAATTTGGTATTATTATCTCCTTCCTTAAGTCCCAGAATTTTAGCTTTTTGCTTCCATTTAATGTCCTCAAGCCCAGAGATCTTTGCATAATCTTGCTTAGCCTGATCCCTCAACTGATGCTGATGAGGGCATGGAGCTACATGTAGGTGGGACCCACATGTTTGCAACAAGAGTTATGGTCGTGTGGAGCCGTTTAGAGACAATTAAATTCAATTTGGTTTAGATTTTATTTATAGGATTATCCATAACATTATCTTTATTTGAGTTGGTTTATGTTAAGAGTCCTAAAGTGTTTAGGATTAGATTGAGTTAGCTATATTGTTATTTTAAATTATAGTAGGAGTCTTTTATTTAAAGTTTTATTTGGATTGGGTGAATGTAATTAGAAATTGTTAGGGAGTCCTGCAATTCAAATACATGTGGGAATTAGAATTAGATTAGGAGATAGACTACATTTCGGTTAGGAGTTTTTGTGTGGGGAAATAAATACCCTATGACAGTCGTTATGTAGAGATGGTGATATTGGAAATAAAAACATTGTTGTTCAAACTCTCTGTTCCTAGTTTTCTCTATAAAACTTGGTTATTGAAGCTGCAAAACCAGGAGTGGTTTCCCAAGGATTTCCCAATGGTTTGTGCAAGCTAGGTAGAGGCCTAGGTCCCCTGAGTGAATTTTGTACCAATACAGGTTCTTCCATCACTTTCTTTGAGTTTTCTATGTTCTTTGTAATTTTTATCAGCTCTGATTTGAATTTTATCAAATCCCTAATTTCTCTGGTCAAGAATCATCAAGATCCTCAATCTTGATTGGTTCTTGAAGCCGTAAGCCATCTAGATTGATCACCGAGGGATAGATATATATTCTCGTGTTATCTAGCAAAAAAATAAAGAGTTTAAGAGAATTTAGAATGAAAAGGAGAAAAGTTGAAAGAGTCAAAAAGGGCATTTTTGTAATTTTGGACAAAAGTCTGAAAATATCAAAATGTCCCTCTAATGCATCAGAAAATTCTGAAACTTTTGAGGTAGTTTTTGATGTGTTTAAACTTCTACAGTTAAAATTTTATGATATTTTGATTGGATGGATTAAATCAAAGAATTTCAGAAAAATAAAGGTTCTTTAATGGAGGTTTTCAGCACTTGCACATGAAATATGAGAAGAGAAGAAAAGAATAATGATAAAAAGAAGAAGAGAGTATAGAAAGAAAAAGAAAGTTAAAAAGAGACTAGGAGAAAAAAAGAAAAAGAATAGAGATATTCCTTGAAGGAGAGAGGGAGCTTGCTGCTGCATCAACCCTTGGAGGAGAGATAAATCATGCCCATGGCCTACCTTGGGAACACTCAATTCAACAAAGCTTTAATAATTCTTCACTATATTAATCAATGGGAGGGGGTGCCTTTAAATAGGGCTTACAACCTATAGAATTTAAAAAGTACAAAATTAGAAACTTGCTAAACACCTAAATTTGGAAATCTAGTATTTCTAAAAAACTTACTTTCTTAATTTAGAAACTACTGAAAACTTCAAACTTGCTGCCTTAGACATACTAAAATCAAAACCTTCTAAAACATAACTTCTAAATTCTAAAACTACTAAAAGTTAAGACTTTTTAAAAACACTATTCTTGTTTTTCACAAATACCCCCTTAGTAATTTGGACATAACTTTTCCAAATCACGTTGGAATTGCACAATCTTGGTCTTGTTAGAAAGGTAATTGAATAACCTATTTAATGACACCAAAATCAAGCCAAGGGCAAATTTTGACCTTTGAAAAAGTGGGCTAAACTTAAAAATGGGATTACAACTAAAAACCCAAAAATCTAAACTACCCATGGCACTATTGGCCTTATTTAAAAAAGAACCACCCCTTAAAAATTTGAAATAACCTTACATAACATGTAAATTTAAATCTGGTCCTCTTATGTGGGGGTGCATACATAAGTCGCATAATGTTGTCCGCATCAATTATCTTCTTCAAAAACTCAAATTTTATTCCTAATTTTACTGAGAAGCTTAAAGCTGATATCATCCTCTGTGAACCTTCCTTGTGTTAGTTGTATCCCAGAAGGGAGTATGGTGTGCGGAATGTGGAGAAATATGGAGAGACTCATCATGGGTGGATTAGTGGTAGCTCGGGAGTATGGGGTGCGGAGTGTGGAGAAATATTATCAAGGGATTAAATGGTTTCCTTCCTTGTGTTCGTTATAGAATCAACAATGGAGAGAAGGGCCGCTTTTGGCATGATCCCTGGTGTGATAGGGCGACATTAGCCAACCTCTTCCCCTCTTGTTATAGCCTTGGGGGAAACAAATGGGCGTCAGTAAAAGAGCATACGGTGAGAACAAAGGTACTATGCTCTTGAAATATTCAACCAAGAAGATGCCGAAACAATTGGGAGATTGATGAGATGGGTCAATTACTAGAGTTGTTGGATGGATACAGCCTTGGGGAGAGGGATATGTTAGATGAAATGATATGGGGGCCGGATGAAGGTAAAGGATTTACTGTCAGTACCATGTATGAGGCACTTATCTCTTCTAGCGGGACACAATTCCCTAGTGAGTGTGTTTGGAGCTCCAAAATCTCGACCAAATTTGCATTTTTGATGTGGGAGTTGTGATGGAGTAGGATCCCAATGATAGATAACTATTGAGGCGAAGATTGATGTTGCTTATGCATGAAAGAAGCGGAATTTGTGGATTGCTTACTTTTACATTGTCCATGGTCCAAGACATTTTGGGATTACTTTATTAGGAGTATGGGGATCTGTTGGTCCCATCCTGGGTTAATGAGAGTGCTCGTTCATTGTTGGCCGTATCAATTTGTGGGGGGAATCGGGAGCAGCTTGTGGGAGTTTTGGTTGATGATTCTAGCTGCCATTTGTGGTGCTATTTGGGACGAGCGTGATAGGAGAACCTTTGAAGGAGTATCACAAAAGCTTCCCACCATTTTAGATGGTATTCTTATAAGGCTCCATAGATGGATGTTTCTGATGCAGTCAAGGGAGGCCCCTCCGCCTAGATCTTGGATATTTGATTGGAATACTCTTTTGTATTAAGTTTGGAGTGTTCTTTCGGTTTGTTTTTCTTGCTGTAGCTTGAGCATTTCTCATGCTGTATTTCTCTTTTTTGTTGTTCTAATATAATCAATCTTACTTTCTTCAAAAAGAAAAAAAAATCCTTAACCTTCTTATGTTGATCAAGTAATTCAGAAGGTTATTCATGAATTAAATTCTTCTCAGAATCCAATCATGCCCTCTATTTCTCACCCATTCTCTACCCCTTTAGGAACTATTTCCTTGGGCAATGATAATGACGACTTCTATACTTAGGCTGACCCTGATGAAGTCTATCTTCTACAGTCTCTCCTGCTTCAGTTGATTCAATGCTTCATAGGGGTTGGGTTTAGTAGATGAGTTATCTGGTAAAGTGATCTAGATCACTCAAATCTTCCACGTGGAATGTGTCTGCATAAGAGGTGGGCTAAGAGGGTTTCACACGTTTGCTACCCTCACAAGCAAGGTTCAAAACGGAAAAGATTACATACGGAAATCTGCTTTTCTTGATGTATTAGGATGACATTTGGGGGTGGACACATCAGTGTTGAAAAGTGATAAGCACCCCCCAAAAAGTGAAGGTCACTTTTAGGTACTGATGCTCAGCCCCCTGATGTCATCCTAATACATCAGGAAAAGCAAATTTTCGTACCTAATCCTAGCCCGGTTCAAAATGTCGGTGTTGCTGTCGGTGGAAATATCAGTCAGGCCAAAATAAGACATATATCGGAAATGTCGGAAATATCGAAAAGAAATATTGTAA